>JAMQGT020001437.1:0-208680 GCA_024447675.2 Pterophyllum scalare | reverse complement strand
AGCAGTGAATCAGTCATAGTCGTTCATTTTTATTTCAAGTGCAGACTACACAAGAGGTGTCAACCCTGAGGCTGGTGGCCCTCAACCAAGGATTTGCAACATGATTAACAGCATCTTATAGAATAAAAGCAGGTAGGAACAGTATGAGACTGGCATATTAATCATTTTCTTTACTGCCAGGAAATATATTGGAGGAAAAAATATGCTCATACTCATACATCTTAGTCTCAGGAAACCTATATATAGTTATATTTGGATTACCCTTGTCTGCTATTGGTAATGTTAACATATTATTTTATAAATACAACTGGGTCCTAAAGTTGAGACCCACCAAGTTTAAAGAAACTGTCCAGTACAAAAATGATTCATTTAAGAATTTGGTTAAAAAGTTGCAGGTGTGTGCAAAATCTGACAGGCATCGATGTCCCAGTATGATCTGACAGTGTTTCAAAGTGCAACAAAGAAAAGTCCATGACATGTCTTTGAGGTGTGTTTGGGACCATTGTACTGCTGCAGCATGAATCCTTCTCCACAAATTGTGCCAACCAGAGGGTGAAGCATGCCACCTAGGATATCGCTCTGAAAACTGGAGTGGCACTTCTCCTTGGTCAGGGTGAAAGAAAAATCACTTCCAGACTCTGCACCCTGCCATCTTTCACTGTGAGTTTGATACACTGCAGTATGATTCTTTTCCCCCGTTCGCCCCTTTCACATACCCTTCCGATACCACTACAAATCTCAAGCATCCACTGTAAACTCTGGATATGTTTCATCCCTACTCCAAGAGTCGCTTCTCCTGCTGAGAGGTGGACTGCTGCTTAATGTATTGATCTTTTGATGGTGTGGCTGCTTTCGGTGTGCGTGATCATGTTTTGAATACAGCTGTTGCACATTCTGCAAAAGATTTTTGAGCGCAAAGCAACGTCACCTTAGAAACCTTCAGTCTGGCCATTATTTGACACAGAGAAAGCCCTATTTTTAGAACAATAATGTGACTCGACTTCTTCGTCTTTGCCATGCTACCACTACAGTTATGCATACAGTAAGCAATGGAAAAAACTAAGGGACTACCATGCTTATAATAGGTGAGCAATTGCTGCAAGTGAATTTACTTGAAAATGCCTCTTATGAGTATATCAAGTATATCAGCCAAGCACTTTGCATGTGTAAGGGTGCAAATGAGAGTGTGTTAGAAAGCATTTTATAGAGGCAGCCTACAGTCCTATGTCAATGCAAACTCATTTAGTCACGAAAATGATTTCCCAGTAGGAAGCATTGCAGCCCAGAATGAGCAGTATGGAAACACAAACAAACAAAAACCTCTAAATATAAGAGTCTAGCAGGAATTATTTCTTCCCAGAGCTTCAGAGTGAATAATTTCATGTTTTTCATCCTTATTTTCAAGCTCCAGAGCAGAGCTGCTGTGATAGTTGGCACCATTGTGGGTTCTCTGCTCCTCATCTTTATCTTCCTGGTCTTCATTGTGCTTCTTTACTGGAAGTTGAGCTGCAGACATCGCTATGAGAAGGAGTTCTCCAACGACATCAGGTACAGTGCAGCTCCGGCAGATACAGCAGTGCATTCTAAGAGGCCGACGACAAAAATTCACCGCCAATAGAAGCTGAAGTTTAGCTTCTATTGGCGGTGAATGGTGTGAACGTTTGGATAGTACATTGTGTGAACTTGCGCTTTTTTTTTTCTTTTCTTTTTTTTTTAAAAGATCAAAAACACGACACCAACAGCAGAACTTTAAAATGCAGCGAGGCAATTAAACTCTAATATAAAACAACACACACCAAAGCCATTCAGATAAGAACAGAATATAAATCCCAGACATCAATTAAAACCGAGCGAGAAGCATGCAAATACAGGGGAAAAAATATGTTTTAATGGCACTCCGTGAGATAATGTCTCCTCCACCGGGGCTCTTTTAAATGTTTTGTTCTCTGCATTTATCAATACTTTTATATATACCGATGGGAATGTACTTTGTAAAATCAAAGATTTATATGATTACTTTTAGTCAGGTACAGTAACGCAGTGTGTGCAGGCTTTCTAACTGCTTACATACAGCTGGATGCCTCCACACAGAGAGGAAAAAAAAAAAACTTTTAGTTTTAATAGATAGAAAAACTGGCTTCTACTAGGAGAACAACTAGAAACAAATATTTAATGCCATTTATGGGTATTATACAAACATAAACAAGGCATTCCTTTTTTTGTGGCAGGCTATAAAAAGGTAGATGTAGTTCGTTATAGCAGCGAGCACTTGTGTATGTAATGTTTAAATCCCCAGTAAGTAGATTCTGAAAACAACTGGTCTGTAAGCACACAGACAGTTTAGTGGGCAAGAAGAAAATCAGGCGCCGTGCTAAAGATGTGTTTTGACAGCTTCTTCTTCTGCTGTTGTTGTGTTTGAGACAGCCGGCCCAGTTTGTCCGCAGCTCTGTGAAAGCTGGCTTGCGAGGGCTTTCTGGTAGATGTGAGTTCTTTCTAAGACAAAAGGGTGTACGTATTTTAACCCGAGGCTTTATCATTTCCTGAATCTACCCTACTAATTTTGTTTCCTACAAATCAACTCGGTGTTTTAGATATCACCACTGGTGATATCCTGTAGCTAATATACACTCCCCAGAGTTGCATTAATTTATTTTTATTTTTTTTTTTGCAATGATGATGGGAGAGTCAGATCATTGAAGTCTTCTTCACCACGTCCCAAACGTTGTAAGTCTGTGTTTGAGCCCAGTGAATCCTGGCGTTCTTATCTTGGAATATGCCCATGCCATGATGGGAAGTCCTGATCATTCCCTATATTCAGATAATCAGCTGACCTTTAGCTGGTGACTTTTTTTTCTTTGTGCCCAAAAACCAAACAAACCACAACTGGACTTAAAACTGTGTTTCATGGGTGACAGTCCTGTGTTTGACCCGTTTTTTTTTCCACAACTTGTTGGATCTGTTTACTTTTTTGCTCTCATCTTACCTGATAGCCTGCAGGCTTTTGGGCGAAAAGCCCCGAAGGCTAACTTCCCACACTAGCTATTAGTGTCAGTCAATGGTGCCTCCGAATACAACATTTCACTGGGTCGATTTAATAAAACTTTGCTCTCGTCTGTAGCTCCCTGCAGCTTTCAAAAACAGAGGATGTTCAAAGTGCATCGTGTAAGGCAACATAGCGCACGAGCAGATAAACCATTTAAAAACACATTTAAGGAGAAACATTAAAGTGAAATTAAATGTATTCCACAAATAGTGACATATAAATGCAGAGAATGGAGTTTTTAATGTTATAATTATCTTTGTTCTGTTTTGCATGATTATACAAGATATGCTTGCTGAGATTTTTCACCAGTTTTGTCTGTTAAATTTAGTTGTTTTATTTATTTTTTTCTCAATATGTTGGAGGATATGATTGTGTTCACATTTTGTATTACTGTAGGGTCTTTACCTTACAATATAATACACCTCGAGGTGACTGTTGTTGTGATTTGGCGCTGTAAAAAGACAATTGAATTGAATTGCTTACGGCATTTTGGTGGTATTCAAATCTGGACTTCGACCTGGCCATTCCATAACCCTCCATTTTTCAAAGACCTTCCTTGGTGGATTTGTTAGTGTGTTTTGGATCGTTATCCTGAGGTCCAACTCCGGCTTGTGGACAGATGGCCTCACATCATCTTAAAGCAGTCTTTGATGATGCAGGATTCATGGTTGAATCAATGACTGCAAGCTGTCTGGTCCCTGAGGCAGCAGATCAACTCCAAATCATAACACCAACATGCTTCACAGTTTGGGATAAAGTTCCTCCTCCAGAAAAAAGCTGCCTTTGGTCTGCGTCAAACATGTCTACTGTTTAAAATACCTTGCAAATGTATTTTTTTTTTAATCCCCTGAAAGACTCATGGGCTTCAACAATGTCTTTACTTAAGGCCTTAGAGAGCTCTTTAGATCTTGGCACGATGACACTATATAGCACAAGAGCAAAGAGCCCTTGATGTCAGAAGTATAAAGAAGCCAGGTAACTCCCTTCCAAAGCATTTGCTTTTCAAATACATCAAACGCAGATGGGATCTATGCATTTTTTCACACGATTACCTGTGTAATTTCTGCTCAGTTTGCTTGTAGTGCTTTGGCAGCAGTGTTCAGAGAAGGTTGTGATGTATCATCACTTCTGATAGACCACACATGGGACAGTTTTCAGCAGCACACCGTGTCGGAAATGAAGACATAAACAAGTTATAAAAGTTTGAACCTAAATTTTGTTTGTTGACGCTGCATCTAAATTCTTCCCATTAGTTTAAAGTCATAAAAGACTAACTTGATTATCATTTTTGTTGTACAGTTTTGTTTTGTTTTGTTGCTCTTTTTTAACCAGATCTCTGCTTTATCGTTTCGTAATGTGTAATATGTTCACAGTTTAAAAATCCCAGAATCCACATGTGAGAAAATCCAATTAGCTCATTTCTAGGTTGTCATATTTAGTGGAGGTTTCTCTCCTGGAACAGTGCAGACTGTGTAACTACTATAGTTGAGACGGGCGTGTGAGACACCGAGAGCGGTGCTGCTTTTGGGGCAGTCTTCTGCAGATGACCTCATGTTCTGACATCTCTGAAAGGATTTCGGCTTTTTTGCAAATAAACATTGTCTCGCAAAAAAAAAAAAAGTTGCAGTTGTGTATCGTGCGCAGTCAAAAACAGCCCACAAGCTTTCAAAGTAGACATTGAAACGAGAGCAGTGCCAGTGTGGGAGGACAGTGTTGAGCACGGGAGACAGAGGAGCACTTCAAGCTACAATGCTGATACAATTTTCTCCATATCTGTGACATGCAGAGGTTCAACACTTTTCACATGAACAAGTTATCATAGCGAAATGCTAATAGATGGGAAATGGCAAGGCTGTAATAAACTGCGCGATGACGACAATAGATCATGTCAAATCCACTGGGTACTAGAGTTTTCCGGATAAAAAGTAAAGAAAGCGGCTTGAAAAGTTCAGATTAGTCACAGGGAGTATCATATCAATTCAAATAGTGACTCAGCTTTCTATCATGGCCAAAACATTGGATATGTAGCATTTCACAGGGAGCCGAAGCACTGGCAGCACTGCTGCTGGACAGGTAATTGTGACTAAAATGATACTATGAGTAAGGATGAAACTGGTAGATTGAGCAGGATTATTTGAACTTAAAAGCAAAAGTTGCTTATTTATACATCCAGCAACACTATCATGTGTTTGAAGTCAGTCTGCAGGGGCCTGAAGCCTATCAAAGCCGACACATTTGATCCAGGCTTATATTATTGGCAATGGTAAATGGAATGGTTCTTATTTATCACTGGTCTACTCTACATGAGCACAAGCTCAAGTGCTTTCTACATCTGAGCAACTCAGAGGTTCAGTATCTTGCCGAAGAATACTTTGGCATGCGGACTGGAGCAGTCGGGGATCACACCACCAACCTTCTGATTGGTTGAGGGCATCCTCTACCACCTGAGACACAGCCACACCTGTGTATTGTGATGAAATGATCCAGGCTTCAGTGTGTGAAGTAGTGTGAAAACTATTAAGTACAATAGCTATAACGACCAAACAAAGCATTGTTTGTTCGATATGTATGTTTTTGTTGAACACCAAAAAAAAAAAAAAAGTTTTCAGATCATCCTTTGTGTAAAATATAAGAGAAATGGCTTCAGTAGCAGAACAGGTCTGGGAATCCATCCGTCATCCATCCAGCCATCTTCTTCTGCTCATCATTTTCAGGGTTGCAGGAATACCTTGGAAATTAGATACTGATTGGAGTTTAATTAACGTTACAGTATTTGATTAGTACACATTCTAATTCAGGGCAGTTCTGTCTTATAGCATGCTAGCAGAAACACACCCAAGAACCATTGCCCCAAAAACCAGAAAATGCCTTCTTTTTCCCTTCTAGTTCAACAAAAGCAAATTTATTCCCTTTACCAGCAAAAAATATGAGTACTTGGCCGGCACAGGAGAAGAAAATGCCAAAGTCGATCGGTGTGAGGGTGTTTTCTTTGACAGAGGAACAGATTCCAGCTGGTATTGCAAAGTTACATAAATACAGAATGCAAAGTAGCTAAGCTTGAAAGTTGGCAGTGTTTACGGAGTGGGGGGGGGATTCTATGCTTCTGTATGCTGCTTGTCAGTGTATGCTGGTTGAAGCCACCACCGGAGTGAATGTTATGCCTTAGTAGAAGAGAAAGTTAAAGTAAGGTCTACTGAGAAAGGAGGCACCCCTGGGAAGAGCCTCCAAATAGGCAAAAACAACAAAGATGTCTTCTTTTACCTACAGGGTAGCATTATTTTGCACAGTTAAACAGTGTATGTCCACTGGGGGGGGGATGATATATAGAAGGCAACCCAAACAATATAACCATTTTCATAAATACCGCGTGTGAGGAGCGTAAGCAGAATTAAAACAGTTTAAATGTCAGCCCCCTTTTTTTTGTGCTGATTTTTTTTTTTTTAATTTTTGGAGAATGCAAAGAAATAACTGTTCACAATAAGCATAAACCAAACCACTGACAATAATGTAGGCTACACTACAGCGCACTTTACCTACTAAGCATATTGATGCAGCGATTTAAAAAGCTAGTTTCTGCAGCATTGCCTATTGTATAGTTCAACCCTGGTATTTCAAACTGAAATAACAGACTCTGAGCTCGCCAGTGTTTCCAAATAGAAATAAATCAATTGAGCATCCCAGCACAAAAGACATTCAATAATAATGCCAACTGCCCTCTTGTTCAGAGCAGTGCATTTGCTAAATCCCATGGCAATATAATTGTTCTGTTTTGACAAGAGAGGAAGATGAGAGGTTTCCCATGCAGTGTGGTGTTGCTGTAGCTGCTACTCCACTGAAGCTGGTTAATCTGGGGCTGGATGTGCTTATTTTTGTAAAACTACTGTAATAACAAATATACTGAAATATGCCAATTCTGATATGTTTACAGGCCTGAAAGGTTAAATAAAGCTGGAGAACATCTTTACACAGACAAGTCAGCCTGTAGTTTCTTGTTGGTCTTTCATGGTTTTGGAGTTCTGCAATCCAAATCTACACTATATGGTCTGCACTTGACATTTTAGCCATCTGCTTTCATAAGAACAACTTGTGATTCGTGTTGTCCCGACTCAAAAGCTCGGATTTAACGATGCTAATAGTGTTGGTTTGGACTACACCATTCTTCACAGGTAGTCCATTCTGAAATCAGTAATGTCTGAAAGTCTATTTGATGCAGTGGCGCTCTCATTTGAACGTAAAACTACTGAGAATTCGATTGAGTGGGAGCATATTCACCAAAACAACCGGCCAATCCTTAAAGGAATGCCAGACTCATTTCATACTATGAAAGCTCAGCAGGTAAAGTGGACCTATAATGCTTTTCCTTATTTTAACTCATCTATATGCTGTTACAGTTGTGGATGCTCATATTAAATATTGGCAAAATTTTAAATAATGAGGTGAGCATATTTAAAAAGTAATCATGTGACCCCAGGCAGTTTTCATACTCAAGAGGTGGCGTTACCAACAGGGCCGTGGCCCTGGCTGTTAGCACAGCAGACCCGGCCACCTGCTGGGAATGTTTTCCCACCACTCTGCATAGCAAGTCTTCGCAAATTTTACAGGTTAACCAAAGAACATTTCTTTCTTTTTTCTTTTTGGCTGTGAAAATAAACTCAGTTTGCATGCCAGATTTTTCGTTCATGCCAACAAAAAAAAACCACGCATGAAGCCGGCTCTTTGGCAAGGGGCTGTTTCATCCAAGGACTTAGAACCACCAGGTGTTACAGTAGTTTATGACTGACCACAGCCTTAGTGGAGACAACAGGCATATAGTATGTAGCTAACCTGTCCTATGCAGTTAAACTGTAAGTGGCTTTTATATGTGGAAACTGGTTACAAGGGAGTGGCAGGAGAATAACATTCTGTAAAACCTCTGCTGTAGCCAGCATTACAGTTCATTTCCCCACACATACACTTTTAATACAGTATATAGCTCTTTTTATGCAGTTTGTGATTGGAAACTAAATTTACCATTTTGTCCTACAGCAAGCAACGAGCAAACTTGCTAGCAAAGGAGCACATCCCCTCAGGCACAAGCTGTACTGTTGGTTTAAAGGGAGGGTGGCCTTCCAAGCACTCTTTCAGACCCTGGATGGGTTAAGAGGCTGCATTATGGCCCACTAATGTAAAAAGATATATATATATATATATATATATATATATATATATATTTTTTTTTTTCTTGAACTGTGACTAATGCAAAGTTTCTCTAATGAGCATAATATGTTCACTTTAAACTCATTCTGCATTTTCTCTCTGTAGAGAGGCTCCTCTAACTTGTATTTTTCTTCCTCTTTTCCACCTTTATGTCAAAAAGGGAGGACGTTCCCACCTCCTGACAGCCGCCCCGTCAGCCGTCACACAAGCCAGAGTGCCAGTCAGCTCCCACAGGTCACTTCCTGCCACGTTGATGGCACCGAGGTGATCTCTTTGATTGAGGGACACACACTCCTTCCAGCAACAGCCACACATACACGCCAGTCGGTACACACCAGTGCGGTATAAGAGCACGTACGGGTATGTAGCGTGACACTCAAAGGCAGCCGAATTAAAGAGAAGCTTCAGGACACTTTGAAAACTTCAAACTGAAAATGTGCAGTAGTGGCAGTCCTGCCTAGACTTTAATTAACTAAATTCAAAGTGATGCATTGTGGGGATTTTTATGATAACATTGTTCGGTGTGATTGCTTTAAGATAATCTTAGTGAAAGGAAGTTCTATTATTTGATTGGATTTATTAGATTGTATCATTGTTCATTCAACATTTAGGTGAAATATGTAGATATAAGTGACAGTATTTATACTAGAAATTCTCAAAATTCACTTTATTCTGGAATTTGTCGATGGGTGTTTGTGTTTTGTGTTATTTGCAATAAAAATGTTTTAAAGAATCTGGTCTCAAATTTAAACCAAAAAAACATTTATTCATGATAAACCTCATTTGGAAATACTCAACCATCCAAAAAAAAAATGTACACAAGTAAGTACTTATTTTTTCGAGGATGAACTGACAGGAGTCGAAATAGCAATAGCCACATGCAATGGGTTTTTGTCCAGTACAAAAAAAAAAAAAAAAAGGTGACTAGATCCTACCCCACCCCACCCCACCCCCACCCCTCCACACGGGTTATTCCAGACAAAATGGAGACCTCCTGTGTGGTCCTCCTTACACAGTGGTAGGACTTTGTGTTTTCCAGGGCATTTGGCCTTTGGAACAATTCACATCTTAGACATATGACATGTTTAGAACCTAAACATATCAGCCTCCTCTGCTCCGTAAGCCTTCGGGAACCAGCCGGCCCTGAAGTGCTCAGTGTTTGCACTTTACTTCCAAAGGTTTTTGTCAAATGGTTCAAACTGTTTTGATGACTGATTTGTTCTTTGACCTGTTTGCAGAAGAAAAAAAAAAGTCTTCATTTGAAATGTCTACATACATTCACATTTTTAGTAAAGCTTTTCTTACAGTTTATTTTTTTTAATCTGGTTGTTCTGAATCAGTACCATACCAACTGTGATCATAAGGTTTTAGGAATCAGCCCTTTAAAAAGAAAAAAAGATTATCTTCTTTTGTGCTTCTAGACCTCATCTACTGCTGCTGCTGTTTTTAAATCACCAGAGTGCAGGTCCTGTTCTGTCCCCTTCTACTCCAGGCACGCTGCACACTAGGTCCCCTGCATTGTGTCAAAAAGGCAGCCATGCAGCTTAATACAGCACAGCCCCATGATGTCAGGAAAGCATGTGTCTGGGTGGATTTCTGAACTGCTGTGATGCCTGTGGGCTTGAAAAGCACCAACTCTTCACTGTGATGTGATGACCCTTGACATGGAAGTTGGGTTAGTTGGGACACAAAATTGGATGTCTGCTTTCCGCACACGTTTGAGCTCCACGGTGAAACTGCAGAAGAGGAAGTTGCGAGAATGAAACTAAAAATACCAGCAGCACCGGGAGTGATCCAGATGTGCACAAGTGCACCACCCTGCAGGAAAGGTCAGCCATATATGTACTGTCTTTGAGTTTTAGGGGCACAACCAGTACCCTATGAATACTTGTATACCAGCATGGTAATTTATGGAAAATGAGAAGACTGAAAGTAAGGTCAGTAGACTGTATTCCATAATAACTGAGCTCCCCTTTCAAAGAAAGCTGAGTTGACAAGGTCAATAAAAAAAAATATTAGTTTGTGTAGAACTAGTTTCAGAAAGCTGCCTGGAACATTTATGCTGTCAACAGAAAAACTAATGCCAGCACACCATGGTGTAAATGGTTATAAATCTGTTAAGTGTGTATGGCACCAACAAATTACTGGAAATGAATGGAAACACTAAGCACTGCAACCCTAGAAAATCACAAAGTGATTAGGTACTTCTTCTCTGGATTCATGTCTATAGCACACACACAGTTTTTCTTCAGATTAAATATCTTCCAACACTGTTTAAATTTATCAGTCTGCACAGCACAAAAATCATTTTCACACATGAAAATTAAAATTAAGGGGAATACAATCCCATCACCTGATCATCTGTTTAAAAAAAAAAAAAAAAAAAAAGTAAGGCAAGGTAGAAAAATCATAAATCAATTAAACCCTATGCACACACTGACATACAGCTGAATTTGGCTTTAAATAATTATAGAGTCGGTCCAGTTAAAACAGAAGCATGAATCACATGAAAAACACTGAGATCATGTGACGTTTCCCTTTCACATCCAGCTGACTGAAGACTGATTTGAAGACCATGTGTCATGTTGTTGGCTATGTAAAAAATATATATATATAAAAGAAAAAAAAACATCCAGTGAGTTCATCCAGTTGCCACTCAGGAGTTAAATGCCTTGCCATCTTGTTTTCAGGGGGCTCAAGTATTTTTGAGCATGGCAATGTTCTTTACTGGCTGAAGCTGAGGTTCAGTAAGCAACACCCATTCTTCAAAGGCACCATACTGTACATTGGTGTGTGTGTGTGTGTGTGTGTGTGTGTGTGTGTGTGTGTGTGTGTGTGTGTGTGTTTATGTGGGCCACATATGAGCACATGCATACATGGAGAAGTAAATCAGTCAACAAATTCGATTCCCTCCACTGGTGTCAACCCACAAGGCATCACCATGACAACTAAGGCAAAATCTCTCAACATAAAAACACAGCATCTTTTTTTTTTTTTCTCGTTTTAGTTTTTCGGATCTTATTCGTTGCTTAAAATCAACTCCCCACAATAATCATTAGTAATGATAATAATCTCTATTCAATAAATTATCTATATGTACAATTTCACCTCGCATAGACCTGCAAAAAAGAGGAGCCTTTTTTTTTCTTTCTTAAAAGTAAAGCTATCAGCAGTCAGTTTTTGTCGTGTCCTCAGTTCAGTAAAGTCTCTGCAGAGCTCACGGAGGCTGCACTGACAGCAAGCCTTTTTTCTTTTTTTGCCTGTACAGAAATTAAACAGGACATCCAGCAAAAGACAAAAGCTGATGCATAAGTGAAAAGAAACAGAGTAGAAACGCTCGCTGAAAAACGAGCATCCAGCAAAAAAAAAAAGCAACAAAAAAAGTTGGGTTTTTTTTTTGTTTTGTTTTTTTCCCCCCTTGTGTTATTTTCCTGGAGAGTAATTTTCTCTGAGAACAGTAGACAGAAGATGGTTCCTGAGCCAGACCAGCAACATCCAAGCCTTACTGCACTCCTTCTTCATCCACATAAGTTGAAGGAAACCATCCAATCTGAAACATGAAACATGAATTATCAGACGCGCACAGTCTTTTACATCAACCAGTATAAACAAAAGATGTTAATTGAGTTCATTCATATGCTTTTTTTTTTTTTAAACATGCTGTGAATCCACTGGCTGTACAGCATGAATACATTAGCCCGAGGGGACTCGGACCTCTTTTCTCTATGTTAATCTGCCAGAAGATGTGCGCTACTTTCCGATAACCGCGCGGGCTCAGTAGCAGCCTTGCCTCTGTTCTGAAAAAACACTTGAAGGCTACTTCAAATACTACTTCAGCTGTTGCTAGGCTACGACTTCTCCTACTTGTTAGAATTGTAAAGCATGTACTGAACTAACAGAGATAACAGATACACAAAGACTGCATTTACAGCCTTACATTACAGCATTGATACCTGCTGGGGTCTGCGTGTGGATCTGTTGTGCGAAAGAAAATCTGACCCTGAGTCTCTGAATTTTCTCCGATTGGATGGCTGTTAAAATATTGAAATTTGGTGATGGATGTCTTAAATTTTAGGCCAAAGGGAAGCGATTCTATATTATGTGCTTTTCTTCCAGCTGGGGAGGTGCTGATTTGATTTTGTTTCTTAAACAATTAGCAGCACAAACACTGAAGCTGCATAATGAACAAGTGGGGATAATGCATGCTAATAAATTATCAAAGTGCAGAATGGTGGAAAAACTGATAGCTTACTTAGCATAGGCTCTGGGGCAGCATCTTAATTGCTGGACAGAAATGGAGAATGCCACCCCGGTGCTTTGTTAAACTTAAGCGAAGCTACACAAAGGTAGGTCAACACAGAACTGATGAGTCAATGTCTGTGTCCAGCTCTTCCCTCTGAGTTTAACACAGCAAAAGGAAGGCAGATGAATACCAGCTTGTGGCTCTCTTCATCAGTTGCGCTTTACAGGTTTATTATTCACCTTGATCAAGCCTTAAAACAGCAACTCTGGATGCCTCAAATACAATAACAGCCACTATATTCTGCAAATCAGTCAAGCCCAGTGGGTATTTGGTTTTTCAATATTCATTTACTTGTTCTTTTTGATGTGGAAATAAATGCCGTCTAATTATGTCTGTCTGACATCCTTCTAACGCGCAGCGGTAATCATCAAGCTTCGGCTCACCCCACACCAACTTGGTGACCTTGCCACCGGATTTAGCAACTAGCTAAAGCAAAAGAAAAAAAAAAATCTATGAAAGTGATGCGTCATGAACCAAGGTCACACACAGAATACTGTAGCTGCACCACGTTTTCAATAAAAGTCGTTTTATTTGTATTGTGAGTTTGTCAGATAATGTTGTTGACCTGGTTAAAATAGTATTTAGGTTCACACAGGGATTTCTATTTGTTTGCTTTATACTTAGAAATAGGAAGCTTTTCACCATTTCTGTTCCATTAAGGTCATGCATTACATAAAGAAACAAACTGAGATGGTTTATGAGAAAGGTAAAAAGCTTATTTCTATCAATGTGCTCGAGGGAATAAAAGTACAATAAAAGTTTAAAAAGAGAAGAAAAAAAAGCCAAAACTAGACTCTGAGGCACTTTTACACCAGGCTCTACAGCAGAGTGTGGTCAGGTTTAGCTTTACAACCGTACAAGTTGTGCAGATCCACTAGTTTGGCTCCACTGCAGAACATCAGCTCTAAATTTACAGCCTAATAGGGAACACTCCTAAGATAAAATGCTGACATCACATTCACTTTTACAGCCAGCCTATTAAACTGGCACGTTTCCCAGCAGCCAGGGTTTTTTTTTTACATTTGTCTTTCAACCACTTGTTTTTTTTTTTGTTTGTTTGTTTTTCTTTTTCTTTTTCAAACTATTTCCAATTTCACTGGTTAAAATGTGAAATCTCACATCAGTGAACTTTTGGAGACATGCTTACCTGTATTTACGCAGATCTCTAATTTTATGATCTTAATGGGATAAATTTGTGATCAAACTAAAAATATTACAGCATGAAAGCATTTGATCCGGTGTTGGCTTTTTAGTCCTGGGTCTGGCCAATTTCCCATCCATAAATAAACACTTTTATGGCTACTTACTCTTCCATTGGCTTCTCCTTTCCACCAGCCCTGGTCTCCTCCGATCTTGCTGTAGATTTTGACAATGTCGCCTTCTCGCAGCGACAGCTCTCTCATGTCTCGCGCTGCAAAGTTATACCTGGCCACTGCTGTGCTGACCACTCGAGGTGTAAACACTGAAAATTGATCAGATAGGAGCTGGGTTTATTAACTTAACGGAGCACTATTGAATTTGTAACAAGAGTTATTTGTAACAAGGTATTAATGACTATCCATGTTTATTCATGAGAGAGAAGGTTGTAAGATGAGGTCACACTGAACATAATGGTAATAATTAGTTATGAAGAATGTACAGATGGGAGACAGCCAGGTCAGTTTTCAGCATGACACACTGTTGCCACAAAATGACAAATGAGCACGATGGGAAAGGACAAGTTGTTTCATCACGGGAGAGGAAATTGGTTTTCTTTTCTTGATTTAATGAGGAAATGTCATCCTGGGAAGAACTGCAATGTTCTTGTTAATGAAAAGAGTGCCACGGAGAAGGAGTAATGAGGTTGAGGTGCATAGGCTTATTATGTAATTACAAGAGATGCGGCACAAGAACACAACAGAGGCAGCGAGGGGAAGGAAAGGATACGTAGATAGTACCTGACCAAAAGGGGGCTGAGCTCTGAGAGGAGGAGAAGTTGAGGCCCTGCGGACTGAGGAAGGAGAAGTTGTAGGATGCACAGGTGGCTGCTGAGAGGAGGAGAGAAAAAGACAGGGGAGGAAGCAAAGCTGGAAAATGTTTGAGGTGAATGCATGCAGAGCTGAAGCCAACAAAGCAGAGAGAGAGAGAAAGATTTTGCATTGACATTTTGTCCGTGCGTTCTGTCCTCACTATATTTAATCTTAACAATGTAGGTGTTGCAATTTGACTGCTTTAACACTGTGAATTTATTTACAAAATCTCAAACGGGAGCAGCGTGGGAACTGTCTGTTCCTAGTAGTGACATTATTATTTAATACTACACCAACCTGCAACCAATACAATCATCCAATTTACTCTTACGCTTATTTAATTGTACAATTTGCACTATATTGTATCAAACAGAATCATATAATATCACTAACGGGCATTAAGATGACAACACAACTGCATGTTTGATTAAAAAAAAAACAAAAAAAACCAGCATCATTTTGATAAATTATCAAATGCTGTGTTCCATTTGTATGCAGATGATGCAGTTATCTATTATTTATAGTAGTAAAAATCCTCAAATTCCTGCAGGCTGCCTTTGATGTTGATCCCATTTCACTTAAGTCAGTGTCATGGATGCTGGCAAATCCAAGTTCATGCTATTTTCAAATGGCAAAGAGTCACAATCGAATCTGTCTGAGATAAAAGCTGCTCAATGGGACTGGAATTGAAATTAAGATCCAAAAGTATCATTTAAAATGCACACTGAGAGCTGTGTCCAATATAAAAACTTCATTTAAGTATCTTTTTAATGAATAATCTTGTTTCTCTCTCCAGGCAATGAAACACTTGATTTCAACAACTTTTTTTTTTCTCACACTCTTTTGGATTACAGTGAACTGCTCTTTATGAATGTACCTGAGAAGCACCTGTAGAAGTTGCCTTCTATATACCATTGTGCTTTTTTTAATATTATTACTGGCTATAGAAATTACTATCCAGCAAATACATTAAAAAAACAAACAAACAATTTTTCATTTCAAATCAGACTTTTAATGAAGATTATATAGCCTCACTGGCCACTTTATTTGGTACACCTGTTCAACGGATTCCGATGGCTGCCATGTGGCAAAGCTCAAGTCATCTCAAACTGGTTTCTCGAACACGACAGCACTCAAATGGCCTCTACAGTCACCAGATCTCAATCCAACAGAGCGCCTCTGGGATGTGGTGGAATGGAGAAATTCAATGTGTTAACGTGCAACCGAGAAATCTGTAGCAACCCCGTCATGCTGTCATGTCAATTTGGACCAAAAACTTTGAGAAATTTTTCCAGGACCTGATTGAATCAATGCTTCAAAGAATTAAGACAGGTCTGAAGGCAAAAGGGGGTCCAACCTGGAACCCCATGTGTAAAATCCAATATGGTCCCCCCCCCAAAAAAAACTATTTTTTTTGTGGATTAATCGACAGAGGGATCTGAAGTTGTCATAACTGATTCGGGGAGACTAAAAACAGTAGCAGCAGTAAAAGCCCATGTGACGTCTTATAAAGTTGCACTGAAATTCATTTGAATCGCACGTGATCTGGATGTTGCGTGCACTTGCTCTGTGGCCCTCCTGACCGGGGTCGCTTTTGTAAAAGAGATTTTTAATCTCAGTCTTTTACCTGGATATAATAAATAAAAGATATCTGCCCTTTGAATACCATTTTTCAGCTGCTGTATTTGTTCTCAGTGTGCCTTTGCAGAAAATGTTTGTGAACTCACCCCATTACAAAACTCTCAGTACATAATCATTCTGAAAATATAGCTTCTGAACAAGCCTCTTTCAATTTGACATGGTCATGCTTGTTTGTAATCATAATAGAGTTTTCTAAATCTCAAAGCAAAAGCGCGCGCTTTGAAACAGTCAAGGATAAGACTGAGAGCAAACCATTATCGGCAAAAACTCCAGTCGTCTCCATGCACTTCTAGTTTCAGCCGAAACACAAGGACAAAGGCCTCAGCATAGTGCAGCTGAAATCCAGTGGCCCGGGTTCGAGCACGACCTGCGGCTTTTTGCTGCAAGTCCTCCCTGTTCTCTCCAACTCCTTCCTGTCTACCCTTCACTGAAATCACTGGAATCTGAAAATAAATCTAAAAAAACAAAACAAAAAGATGCCAGCGTAGGACAGAAGCCAGTGCAGGGCCACAGCCAGTATTCATATAGTCTAATGGACACAAAGGGCAGCCAATTCAGTCATTCCACAGGCTTAAGTTAGCTGACTCTCTCTTTGTCACTCTCTTTATCATTTCACACTGCTGCCCTCCTATTCTGCCCAGCTCCCCTCTGGCCTCCATCCTTTTTTTTTTTTTTGTCTCTCTATATGAGTCATGATAGTCGCTGGCCTCGGGAGAAACCGAGGACAGGGAAAGACAGAGTGGGAGGAAGTGTGTCTCATTTATTTTACCCTTTCTTAGAGTATCCACAGCCAAGACGTCAAGGAACTCAATTTGTAAGCTGGACCTGCATTTTTTTAGTAACCCTTCAGACTGAAACAGGTATTTCCATAATCATGCATTCATGGGTAGATATTAATTATCAGTCTCCATGCCACAACATCAAAACACTTAAAAGGGCTCAGGTCACAGTAGCACCAGCCTAACTGAGGAAGCTTATTTACCCTTCTCACCGGCTATGTTCTGAGGGGGTTCGGAGGCATCGCCAAGCCAAGCGAATGTGAACTGTAAGCAAATTAGTGTGTTCCGGGGGTTCTCGTGGTTTTCTGTCAAAGCCACAGATGCCCAAATCAAAGGAAGGTCCTCTGACCATGTCTGAGCTCCTCCCTTTAGACTTTCGGATAGTTCCGCTCAACTTCCAAGAAAATCCACTCCTTACAGGCATTACCCAAAGCTCCTTAATGCGGGTGAGGGCTGTAACATGAGTCGAGTGGTAGAAGGGTAGGCAGCGAAGGGATGATATCTGGACATTTTGCAGGCCCACCACATACCAGACTGCTTTTAAGGGTCAGGTCCAAAATCAGCCACCCTCATAGGGGAGAGACATGGCACTCAAAGAATCCCGAACAGAAATCTGTGGAAGAATTCTTGTACCTACTAGAGCCAGTCATCTGCTTTAAAATGGGCCAAACAGAACACAGGGAAGCCCGTCTTGTTGTTGTTGTTGTGACCTGTGCACACAATCAAGATTTTTCTTTTTCTTCCTTTACTGCATCGATAATGTAAATGAGCCTGGTATTTGTTCAAATCCCCTTGTGGCATCAATCAGAGATGCCGGTTGTGTTGCTACTCTGGAGTCTTGATGGATAAGAGTGTCCACATATGTAGCAGAAGTATAAAGTGTGGAGAAATATTGTGAGGCAAAGTCACCTTTTTTATTAGATTTGTCTGGTGATATATGCAGTTTTTTTTTTGTTTTTTTTAATTTATTAAAGTTATGCTCATCTCCTCATTCCTTTAGATGTGTTAGCTTAGTGTTAGCCTGAATAACCTCCCAGGTACTCTTATCAAGTTGCCTGCCAATTAGTGAAACTTGCTTCATTTTTGCGTTTGGATATTTCCTTCTGAACAGCTCCAACATAACTGCACAGATAAGAGTCATGGTCACTTAATCCATACTGTAAATCCACATACTACTGTGGGATCAGTTACTCTGATTAGGTTATTAAAAAGGAAGCGCAAACATTAGGCTCCCTTTCTTCATATCCGATAAAGATCAAACCCTCCAAAGCCAAAAAGCTTACCGACTATCATTTATCAGCTGGCTGTACTTGGCTGCTCATTGCTCAAGGATCTAATATGATTTTCGGTGACTAACAGATTGCGTTGTTTGCAGAGCGCGGTCTCAGAACGGCCGCAGAAGCTGAAAGAAAAGTGTTGGAACAGAGAAAAATCGGAAAGGTTTACCTGGCGAGCGTGTGTTGGCCCGTGTAAGCGAGCGTTCTCTCGACTTGTAGGGGTATCTCAGGGTGGTATCTAACAACTTGAAGCTTTCTTTCAGCGAGTGCAACTGATAGTACTCCACAAGCTCCTGTTAAGTAACAGGGACACAAAATGTAAGCTTTTCTGCGTTCACACTGGCGTTTCTGTGTTGGCAGTTCAATATCTGACTTTTAAAAAATTTTTTTGACAGTTTAATATGACTTACCAACAGACTCTCGAACTTCTTCGCCTCGGTGATGTGAATCCAGCTGTCTTTTTCGACCACTTTGATGTGCTTCACTTCATCATTAAATCTGTGACGAGAAATCCCAAAGAATAGATGTTGTTTTTCCCGCTTATTGATTTCCTTTCTCCATAGCTCGCAATTTACAATTACATCTTGTTGAGTTTGTATTCTCTCGTGCCTTTAGCTTAAAGGCTAGGTTCTGCTGCTCGGGACATTTTTCTGGTATATCTGATGAATTGGGACTGAAATTAAGTATTTTTCTTAATGCTCTTAACGTATTTGTTTACTTAATTATAGCGAGCCTGGTCCCCAGAGTCCCTCATCACCTGTGTTAAATACAAATGTGCAAATGCACTCCTTCTCCCAACCCATCTTTTATATGACAACTCCAGTAAAGAACTCATAGATTCTTTCTCTTGAGGATGCATTCTCTCAGAGGAGAGACACAAAAAAAGGGATATTAAAAAGAAAGAGGAAAAAAAAAATAGCAATTACAGAGTGGTAATTAGCTGGAGCTAAAAGATGCACAGAAAAAGCTGACTAGGGCTCCCTGTGAGAATACTTATTCCCCATGAGATATGGATAAAAACCTTCCCTTGACATTTTCCTCTCCTGTAAGATGTGAAACACTCACTTGATGCTGATGGCGAACCTCTCCGCCTCAGCTGTCCTCTCTCTGATAAGGTAGGTCCCACTGCAGTGGGACTTTAAAAGGTTGTCTGCCTGCTGCCGCTCCATGTTTCCTGCAAACCTACAGAGAAGGGGGGGGGGTGACCTCCAAATTTAAAGTCGTTTCATCACATGACACTGCAAAGGCTTTAAACACACGTAACAACCATGTAGTAATTAATCTTTAGTTTGGGGTCAGATTGCTTTAAAACTGAGCCACTGCTTAAAGATAACAGTATAGTTTAACATTAACAGATCTGAACTAATTATAGGAAATTGACCTTGGGCTAATGGTATCATATAGTGTAGAGGGCCATTAAATCCACAGCTTTCAGCAGTAAAGGGTCTTACCAAGGATATCCATAGTACTCTGTCTCTCTTGAGGGTTGCCGGCTTGACTGGAAGGGCTGTCACACATAACGGGAACCGTTCAATAAAGAACACACCGGACTAATTCATATGCACTTACATGAAGTCTTCCATCCTCTAATTATACATGCTGTAATCATTCACAAACCACTGTACAGGTGTACAAGAGTACGTTACCTTTGGGTCCAAACAAGGCTTTACGTACGAACTGGGGAAAAAGCCGCTCTTTTGTGTTTGCATAAGCTTTCCCTGCAAGATAAGCACAGGACAAGTTTATTTTTACAAGTAAAACAAAGCTGTGCTTAATTTAGGAAGAGAAAAACTTACAACCTCTGAGAGAATTTGCAAACGGGAAAAGGAGTTATACATAGTTTAGTTACAGAACAGTACCCCAGATTTACTGGGATAATGCTCAATGATAAAGTCACACTGAAAACTAATTAGAGTGTACAGAGGAAAAACTGAAACAGAGAACTATACCTCCTCCTTGCGACTGATCATTAAGTGCAAATTTATAAATAGGATAAAGAAATGTCTGAAGGAGGCGTTCTTTAGTGTCTGATTTGAAACAGTGAATCTTTGGTGCCCCCTAGTGGTGCAAGTTTATCAGCACTGCCTTAGTTTAATCACTAGAAAACAAACTGAAGGTAAGCCAGAATCATCTGAAAGATGATGTATTCACTTGAAACTAAATAAACATGACATACTGTGCATCATGTTACATATCGGTGTTAGATGTTGTATGTGCAAACTTTCCCTATCAAAGCCAGACAGAGGATGAAATGATTTCACCGTCTTATGCCCGCAGCGATCGATTTTAAACTCACCACACCCTCTGACATCACATGGAGAGATTAAACTGCCACGCTGTAGAGGGATAGCCTACTGTTATAGCTGAGATCAATTAATGCCATCAGAAAGTTGCCTCGGAGTCACTTCGGGAAAAGCCAGCCTGATATTGGAGTCGGTGATTCAGCAGGAATGCCAACATTTCCTGGAGCAAACACTGTCACAGTTCCTATCATCCAGCCTAATTCACTGCAGAGGATCCTGCAGGTCTGCAGGTGCAGCACTACTAATGTTCAGCTAAAAGTGATTTATTTCCATTGGTAAAGGTGCAAAGAAGTCTTTAAAGTCCTCTAAGATTTCAGAAAAAAAGATTTCTTCTCGGTGTCCACTGATTTTAGGAATGCATGCCCCACTTTATCATTCTAATACTCTCATTATTCACCATGCAGAATTCGCTGCTATTTTGGTGACGCACACAAGCCAACACATTACTAATTCAAACTGACAAGGGACCTGTGTTTACGAGATGTGCTCTGGTACATGGTGACGACGTGCAACTACACGATAAATGATGCAGATTTTTATTTTTTTTTCTTTTGGTAGCGCAGTCAGACATTTGTCTATTCCACAGAAATGAGAATTAAAGGACTAACACAACATTTGGGGTATGTTTTCACCACCAGGAGGATAAGACTGGCAGCGCTCTCTGCAACCAGGTTAGAAAATATGAAAAGAAATGAAGGAAACGGCAAAGCGGAGTAATAAACACATTCTATCATGTTTGGTCAATCAATACCAAAAACAGTGTGTATAAAGAATAATAAGCAGTTTTGTGCTCAGGCTTTAGTTTTTGCTGGTTGCAAGATTCCAGGAAGCCATTGCCACTGTCCAATAAAACACAATAGGAGAGATCAGATATGCTACTCTGGAGGTGCTGGTCTTTGGACAGAAGCAGAACTGAAACATGTGTACTGTAACTCTCGTTCTATGCCGTCTATCTCACAGGTAAAAAAAAAAAAAGGCGCACCGTGATCTTCTTGTTTAGATGGAAGGCAGCAATTTAGCATCAGAGTGGCTTTTCAAGTGCATGAGCGGAGGGCCAACATCGGCTGTCTGCGTAAGAACAATCACACTGTGTGTGTCGTAGCGGCAGACGGATTCGTTTAAAAATGATTGACTACTCTACCTCCCACCATGTGATGTCCGGGTCTCCCTTCAGCAGCTCGATAAAGTCTCCCGTTTGGAAACAGAGGGGCGTCTTCCCCGGAGGCACTGGTGTGCCGTGGTAGTTCTTCACTGCCACCATCTTAGGACCTGCAGTAACAGTCAAGGTGTCCAGTACATTTGAGCTCACTGATGAAAAAGTGCGCCGACACCGACAGAATAAAAACTGTACTGTAAAACAATAATTGACAGATCAGATTTGGATTCTCCGGGTGTGCCTATTGAAGTGTCCAGTCAGTGTATATCTACTGCATGCGCTGCCACACACTATTATTACATCCATATCATGAACATGTATTTTGGGGGAGGATTTAATTTAAAAGAGTAAACCTCTGTGTGTTCCATATTCATTGCATGTAAAGTAAAATATCTCAAGACCTTTTTGTTTGTTTGTTTGTTTTAAATCTGATTACTACAGCTTATAGCTCATGAAGATCCAGTATCTCAAATTATTAGAATATTTAATTTTGGTTTTGAGTAAACTGTATAAATACTGTGTATCTCTCGGTGTGGTTCAGTAAACACGACCACAGTTATGGGGAAGCTGGCTGCTTTGACAGTTGCCCAGATGCTGATCATCTACACCCTTCACGACGAGGGAACACCACAGGAGATCGTCGCTGAGAAGGCTGGCTGTTCACAGAGTGGTGTATTGAGGCATATATATGGAAAGATCCACAAGCAACACAGAAGACTGAAGCCAATTCAAGAACCCGGAGGAGCTTCACAAAGAGTGGAATAAAGCTGCTAATTAGTGCATCAAGAGCCACCATGCGACATCTCCAGGAAAGAGGCTGCAACTGCAACGCATTCCTAATATCAAGCCACTCCTGAACCAGAGATGACATCAAATGCATCTTATGTGAGTTAAAAAGAAAAAGAACTGGATTGTTGCTCAGTGGTCCAAAGTCTTGTTTGAATTTCATTTAGAATTCAAAGTCCTCGAGTTTGGAAGAAGAGTGGAGAGGCATAGGATCAAAGGTGTTTAAAGTTCAGTGCAAAGTTTCCACAGTCTGTGATGATTTGGGGTCCCGTGCCATCTGCTGGTGCTGATGGTTGCTGGTCCACTGTGTTCTGTCCAGTCCAAAGTCAATGTAGCCATCTGCTAGGAGACTTCAGAGCACTTCATGCTTCCATCTGCTGACAAACTTTGTGGAAATGCATATTTCCTTTTCCGGCAGGACCTAGCAACTGACCACAGTGCCAAAACTGATTTGCTGGCCATGATATAACTGGACTTGATTGGTCAGACAACTCACCTGACCTGAGCCCCACAGAGGAACTACAGAAAACTGACAAGAGAAAGATGAGAAACGCCTAAAGGCTGCTATCAAAACACCTCAGCAGTGCCACAAACCCATGACCTCCACACCACACCACACAGATGGAGTAATTCACAGTAAAGGCGCCCCAGCCAAGTATCGTATTCTGATTGATTGGGCTTTGGAAATTAATTAATTCTAATTGATTGATTCTAATTCTAATCTGATTTTCCTGAGTTATAAGCCATAATAATCAAAAGTAAAAAAAAAAAAGGGTTAAGGTATTTCACTTAATGTGCAATGAATATACAATACATGAAAGTTTACCTCTCTGATTGCATTATAGACAAAAACGATGCATTGTATGTGTTAGTATATGTTTAGTTAGGTTGCTCTAATCCACCACTAGATGGCAGTAGAGAGCTGCGGCCAAAACAAATTTGACAGCTGACAGAATATCCAGCTTCACATTCAAGCCTTAGCCGACAGGAAGTGCTCTTACCAGGTGACATTCCAGGCTCCTACGGAAGCGAAACAAACACTGGATTATTGATACTGATAACAAACTAAAGATGCCACCTTTCATAACATTGTGATGATTATTTCACTAAGAAAGATGGTGGCAATTAGAGATTCCTGCTGTATGTTGACTTAAAGGGAAACTACTCACCAAGTCGAGAGGATCTGAAAAGAGACAAAATATGAAGAGGAGAAAAGATCATAGTTTATATTGTAGCTTAATGTGGACCATGTGAACAAGAATACAGAATGAAAACAGCAGACGCAACAAGGCCGAAGATAAAGCCGAAGGCAGCAAACTACATTGTTACAGTCCTGCTCTGTGCTCACATTATTATACACTACATTATATTAAGTTCATTTATTTAAGAATTTATTTGGTTATTTATTAATTTCAGATATCACAGAACTTCACTGATCATACTGAACCTCACTCAGCAGCATTAAATTGGCTCAAATTAAAAAAAAAATATAACAATGATTTTCTGAATTTATGTTGAGTAAGTCTGTGGTTCTCAAGCTTGGGGATGAGACCCCCTTAAGGCATATCAAGATTAATTTAAGACGATGTCAGATTAAGTGGATAGCTGAGAAAAAGTTAAATATTTCTCAACTCTTTCCCTTTTTTTTTTAACCACATGTGTACTGTATCTCATCGCTGTTCTAAAACCGCACCCGCTGCACAATCTATGGAGCAAAAAAAAGGTTGTGAACCAATGGATCACCTAATCTTTGCTTTAAAAAAAAAAAAAAGCACTTCAGTGTAGCCAATGAGTCCTCATTGCTCTGGGCTACCACGGTCCTCCAATGACACAAGTAAAACACACTGCCTCCCTTTTCCTGTTGGAGTAGCCTTCAAGCAGGGCAGAGGTCACTGGCAGAATTAAGTCACAGCAGTCACCATTAATAGCATGCATGTCTGTGATGTCTATCTAAATGTTGGTCAGCCCTACTCCTTCACCCCAACAAGTTCATCTGAGTATTTCTATTAAAAAGGAAATACCTACTTATTTTACAGATGGTGATCACTTCTAGACACTCTTTGTGAGCTCCTGTTCCACAGCGAGAGCAGTAGTAGCCCTGATAGAAGATGCCCCTAGAGGACACACACGCACACACACACATACAGAAACAAGCACTTTAGTAATGCAAACAGGAAGTGTCTCAGACACAAATTAACCTCCTGTAAGAACAACACACAAGGGGACCTGCTGCTTGTTCCTATAACTGTTATACTCTGGATCCACATCCTCCATCATTTCCATTCTGTAATTCTTTAAAAAAATAAATCGCAAAATCAACTGGCTCCATTTAAACCGTGTAAACTCTTGAAGTTGACTTGCTGCAGATACCGTAACACTGCATGCATCGCACGCTGCCAAGTTGAATAGTAAGAGCCATAAATCACGATGGGATCCGCTGGGGACTGCAGCAGTAATTAGCATCTAGCAGGGAGAGAGGGCGCTGGTCCCTGCCTTCGTCGGCTCTGTGAATTTAGGTCAGCAGAGCCATGAAATTTGTGGGTCAATACGCAGAGTGGGGTTTAGCCGGTTGGCTGTAATAGAGGTGAAAGTGGTGATTCGGTGACACGGGTTATCCCCGCTGCAGACGAGCAGCAGTCTCACATGAGAGGTGGAGTGCTCAGGCACACCGTGGGTGGTGCTGGGTCGGGGAATGTTTAAAAATAACATCCGTCAGCCGCAGTCACACTTACTAGAATATTTTCCAAAGAATGCTTTCACACTAATGATGGGTTATGTGAGCCAAAAGCATATTCCCTCTGTGATTTAAGTCTGTCTGTTTATTTACTACTAAATGCCGCAGCATCAGGCACATGAACTGCTTAAATTTTGTGTTTTCAATTTGTGTTATTTATATACTTTATACTGTCCATTATATTTACTGTTTTGGTGCTTAGCATAGAGTATACATTTAGGTCCATAGGCTTCGGGAGAATTGCACAATTCTTATCGCGCCACAGAGGATTTTAAATTGCACCATCGAGATGAGATTAAAGTGCAGATCTTCAGCTTTGATTCAAGTTGTTAAAAGGATCACGTTAGATGTTCAGGAATTAAAGCCGTTGTTAAACATATTCCCTGATTTACAGAGGCTCAAAACTAACTGGACAAACTATCGTAATTTTAAGCATGAGGTTTGTTTTTAATAAAATGAATGAAAATGAATGTCAGTGAGATGCTTCCGGATCTCTCTTCCTGAAAAGCAAGCTCTACTGGGCAGACATCACTGACTAACTTGGCCATTGAAGGAGATCCCGTTCCTTTGCCTTGAGAAACTCTCGGGCTGCTTTTTCTGTATGCTTTGGGTCATTATCTATTCATCCAATCATTTTTGCAGCCGGATCTGAGCAGAGAGTGTAGCCCCGTGCACTTCAGGATTCATCCTGCTACTTCTATCAGCAGTCACATCATTAATGAACACTAGTGACCCAGTTGCATTGGCAGCCATACATGTTCATGCCATAACATTGTATCCACCGTGCTTGTTAGCTGCACATCACAAGCTGTTTCCTTGTCCAAACTTTCCACTTGTCATCATTCTGTCAAAATTGACTCTGTCCTTCTGTAACCAGTGGTTTGCACCTTGTTGTAAACCCTCTGTAATTACATTCATGAAGGCGTCTCTTGATTGTAGACTTTGATAACAGCATGCCTAGCTCCTCGAGTGTTCTGCAATCATCCACTTTAGTTGTCATCCTGAGACTTCTGGGCCTATTGGGATAGCTCGAGCTGGCCAGTGCATTCCTTCTTTTAAAGAATGTACTGTGTTGTTGATTTGGCCATTTTCTAATCCCTCTGATATGTTTTATTTTGGCTTTTCAGACTTACTTCTTACACTCTCATATCATCTCTTTGGACATCATAATGAGGGTTCCAGTTAACAGCTACTAAAAGTTCAACACTTAAAAACTTTAACTGCTTGATTTGTCATAAAATAATGAGTGAACAGGCCTCACCTGGCCAGGAAACTGTTTTTGAGTCAACTGTTGAATTTTGAGCTTCTGAAAATGCAGGTAACTCAATTTTTTAAACCCCATGAATTAGCGCTAAAGGTCGGCACCTCAACCATAGCTTTACTGTTTTAGTTAAAATCCTCGGTGGTGGTGTAAAACATTAAGTTTATTCTGTAAATTATGTGTACTCTAAGAGGCAGAGAGGAGGATTATCCTGAAAATGCTCACTGGTTAACAAACTGTCAATCACGAGCTGTTAGCCAATGATTCTCCTCGGTTTCCCACATCTGGTTTCAAAACATCAAAATGGTGAGAGTGAAAACATTCAGCGCGATCTCTGCCGTCCTTGGAGAGTCTGAAAGAAGGACATACTCATCGTGTCTTTCATATAACAGAGACCAGCACTGGAGTTGTTACCTCAAGAGCATCTTGCAGGCTCGACAGTTGGTGTTCTTATCAAATGTGTGCATTTGAAAGTTGTGCTGGTTGGCTGTGGCTCTCTCTGGCTTGATGTTGGACCTGGATAAGTAAATAACATAGACTGAAATAACCTAATTGAACAGGAGGACTAGGATTATTTCTCTTGCCATGCTACTGAAAAAAAAAAAAACAACATCTTTTGCATTTCCAGAAAAGTTACCGCATTGCTATTTGGGTCTCACATTAAATAGATTTTATTGAGGTCGCATACTCACATGGCCATATCAAATTGCTCCATCCACTTTCTCTTTGTTTCCTCAGTTTTACAAAAGAACTGGAAGCCCTGCTTCCCTTGCAGGTGGATCAGGTAGAAGCCATAAGACCACTGGGGAGCAAAAGTGAGCGTTGAACAGATGTCAGAAAGAATGGCAACGGCAGACAGAGATATGAAAGAGGCATGTAATATCAGCAGTTTCAACAAATAAGTACAATACTGCACATATGATCACATCAAGTCACAACTAAAAGATGATTAACATGCTTTAGCAGTTAATTAGATACGAAGCTGATCACAGAGCCAGAAGGTGCATATGCAATCAAGGCATTACACCCCCCCACCCCACCCCCCAAAAAAAGGAAATAAGAATCCCCACAGCCAAAAAAAAATAGGCCACTATGAGGAGATGTGTTTAAAAAAAAAAAAAAAAAAAGGGGGTCACTTGAGCTTACCATTTTTCCACTGGACTGGTAAGCATGCAAAAAGAAAGACACCAGAGAAAGACCCAGTTAAACATGCAAACATGAACGGACACATGCAGATTCAAAACAAAAAAAGCCATGTTAGACCGGATGCCCAATGCACTGAGATACACTTTCATGAATCCTAAATGATCTTCGTAGCATTTACGTGATTTTTTTTTTACAAGCACGAATGAACACAATGCACATTTTGCCACGTCAACATACTGCCCCTAAGTTTCACATCTGAAATTAGCATCAAAAAGCTCCTTCAGCTCAAGGGCAACCTTTGCAGTGATTACACATGCTGCTTCGCTGCCTGGACTGGCAGGGCCACCTTTACTGAGATCTCACTGAAGAAACTGTTGTGCTCTGTCTCGCTTCAAACCACGATGCGCTTACCTTTTTCATGTCTCTGTTGTTCATCGGGTCATCGGACATTTTATAATATTGCAGCTCAATAATCTCTTTGAGCTCATAGCTATATCCTTTCCTCTTGCAGACAATGACCACTTTATCAAAGAGGAATATATACCTGAAGACATACATAAATTGTTTATTGAATATTGGCAGCAATAAAATGTTACTAATGGTTATTTTGTTTTGTTTTTCTGCAGAATTTGGACTCACCGGTCCTGTTTCGTTCGGTTGACAATGGAGCACACCTTCAGCTCTCCATCTATCTTTGGCCTCCCATACTCCTCCAGCTTCACCTGCTGCTTAGGTAACAAACAAACAAAAACTCAGCATATTAAACCAATGCATTCTGCAACTTTTTAATAAATAATTTAGCTACATTTTGAATTTCAGATAGAATTGACATCCATGATGAACGGCACAAGCTGGAAACCAGCCGCTTGTTTTACACTTACATCTCACACACAGCAGCTACATGTATAAATTATTCTAAGCACTTTTACTTTTACCCATTACTGTATATGTGGCACATGTACAAACCAAAACTGAATGTTGACTCTGCAAGGAATAACCAGAGAAATCCTGAGAAAGGCCAATAAAGAGAAAAGAAGTGGGCGCTGTACAAAATAGTGAAGTGAGCAGTTTGCAGTTTACGTAAATGATTTATTAGGGACATTATCATAGCTGAGGACCATGACAGGTGAAAGCTTTTTGATAGATAGGTGTGGTCTCAGAGAACTAATCATTCTGTCAAACTTCAAAAGGGCTTGTTGATGACATGATGGTTTGGTGTTCATGTTCCAAAAAACAACTTTAAAAATTTTCTTTATTTTATTATGTACCATGGTGATTAATACATGATAGATTTTCGCTTGTGGCAGGTGGAGGTGGAGGTGGAGGGAGTCTCAGAAGAGAGCTTCTGTTAGAGGCTAAGCGGCTTGAGGTTACACTCGCTGCTCCAAGCGCAACCAATGCAAAGATGCAAAAAGGAGTCTGGAGTACTTACAAGGTTTTCTATTGAACTTTGGAATTCGCTGATTTTTTTCAGTGTCTCGTTGTCTCTCTTGACTTCATTGATGTACATGGCCAGGTCCTGGAAGAGGCACACTCTTTCACACATCTGCCATTTGAAGCTGTATTTACAATAGTTGAGCCACGGTGGCTATATATAATTATGCAGCTTTGGCTAAGAGCACTGTAGTGTGAGTCCGCAATATTTTCTTTTTAAACAGCAATCACGAACGCACACGCACACGTATACAAACACACCTGCATAGCCTCCAGAGCCTCCTTGAGTTGCTGTCTCTCAGGTCGGTCAGTGGAGTGACTCAGAAGTTCCTGCAGAGGGAGTTTATTTTGTTAGGAATATGTCACTGCAAGACCAGAACTCTAAAGGTGTGTCTGTTTGCCAGGAATTTGGCAAATCTACTGTATTAAATTATATATATATTAAAAAAAAACCCAACTCTTTAAAACTTCAGTACAAGCCAAAAGAGAACCCAGCTGAGTTCAGCCTCTGGTTAGTTTGTTCTGTATGATGTATCTTATGAATGATATTATTATCTGAAGACAATAATCAAAGCTAAGTTGAGGGCAAAATCCTTTTATTTCTTTTGTCTTTATTTCTCCTTCTGACAGCAACAACTGTACTTAAAATCTACAATTTTAAGCTGGCTTTCTGGGCAATATTACTGTAGGTTAGCAAGTTAAAAACAAAACAAAACAAAACAAATAATTTCATTTAGCTCTACAGCGGTTTTTCCATGGTAGATTCATGGCAGGTGCAAACATGAGAGAGAAGTAAACCTTCTCTGAGTCTAGAAGTAGGCAGAGACATTAGCTGCAACATGAAGCCGCATAACCAACCAAAATGTTTAAACTGTCAGCAACTGCTTGGGTTGCATTGTGCATAATGTGCATCATCAGGGTTTGGCAAAGTAGAAGAATAACACACAAAAGTGAAGTTGGTGTATAGTGCCTGAACTGCCATCAGGTGGTGAATTCTCTGGTTACAAAAATAAGTCCAATTGTATATGAGAAAATAACCACAGTACTTTATTTAATCTGTACTAACACAACCATAACATACCCACGTATCACCAGTCTGATATTTTGTAGCTTATGCTATTACATTGTTGAGATCACCTTTTCAGCCTTTCAGGCCAAATTCAAACTAACAATGAGCTTCACTATATTGGACATCATCACTCACTGGCTTTTCATGCCTACTTCAAAATGTTATCAGTGAGTGCTTCCCACCAGCAAACAAGCAAAACCAAAGAAAGTGCTATCTTCTGGCTTCCACTTTAGTTTGCATTATCATTCTGATCCTTTAAATAAAGAGGTGCATTACATTTGTAAAAGAAACAAAAAAACAGTTATATCTGAAAATTGCCCTTTAGTAGGAAAAAAAGTGGGGAAAAAAACCCTACTACATGGCTTAATAAAAAACAATTAAATATCAACATCCTTTTTAAAGAAAAATCCTCTATTCAATTTAATTTGAATAGTACAAGATCTTAACATAAGTTCTCTGAGGATTGCCAAACTTGCTTTATTTATAGAGCAACTCCATAAATAAATGCCGAAAAGAGCAAGTCGCTCTTTGATCAAATAGGGTTCACACCCCTGAGATGATATCTATATAACAACAACTGTAGATGCACCCTTCAGCAGGATTGAAAATGCACACAGACACAGCAAAACAGGAGTTGTCAGTCTGACGTGCCCCGAGGCCTCGGCGCGCGCCACTGTTTTACTGCAGAGCTGCGGGAAGCAGTGAAATGGGGTGTATTTAATCTGATTATTGCACGGTTGATTTGACCTCAGTGGCTCGCTGTGACTCCTGCAGGGGTTCGATTCAAGCTAATGCAGAAGCTGCAGCGCGCTCTGTGTGGACCGACAATCACCTGACGAGGACACTCGCCGCTGCCCCTGGCCATTACCATCCGCATCACGAACCCATATGCTCGTCCATAATTGAGATCCAAAGACAATTAACTGTGGCAAAAACTGTATTAGAGTAGCTTTCTTTTCTTTTTTTAATAAACATGAGGGGACAGATGACGGGTGAATTGTTTACTTCTACAAACAAAGGGCACTTTTTAACTAAATGATTATTTAGTAGTCCATCAGCACTAGATCAACTATTGTTAACAATTTCATGCATGTACACAAAGCTGAGCTGTATTAAGTTATGTAATAAGTTAGCCGCCAGTAACCAATACGTGTTGCTTCAGTGACACTTCAAGTTAAGTTTTACAAAAGGGCAAAACATAGTTTTTAAACTAATTTTAAGTGGCAAGGCTACGAGTCTGGAAAATCATGACAGGACTGGCCAAATCCAGGCAAACATCTGACACTGCTAGGCACTCAACAGAGGAAAAAAAGGTGTTACGTGTCATTTAAAATCAGAGCAGAAATGAAGCATGACCTCTCTGTCAAAGCCTCAAGAAGAAAATACTGCAGCGCAGATCTGCTTTTCAGGATGGTAAATTATTAACTTGATGCTAAATATACAGCACAAATCCTTCAACTCTGAGTGTCAAAATGATGCCAGAAAACAGTTTTGAAAATTTCACATTGTTCACATCAAGTGGGTGCAGCATATACTGTGTTTCTAGGATTTAGCGGCTGATGCTAATGAGAGCTGATTAGAAGTAGGCTTAAGTTGTGATGCCTAAGTTGCACAAATCAAAACAAGGTCCCAAGGTCCAGTGAAAACAACTGCATCAAGAGTAAGAGTAAGGTAGCACATTTGCTAAAATATCATCTAAAACAAAATCCCCAGAATTTACAGGCTGCGTCACTGCACGATAGCTAGTAGTCAAAATCATAACCATCCTACTCCACACTGTAACCTGGAGCTCTGAGGGAAAAGTTAACAAGTTAATGATTCATGATTCATGCCTCAGGGCATAACTGATAACTGAAGACTCCCACCTGCTTCAATCATTAAACATATACAGAATTTGTGTCTTTAAATCCTGTCAGTACTGGACCACAGAAATCCACAGAGATGCAGAGACATTAAGGAAGGGTTCAGTGTTCTGAAGGGAAGCGATGGTCTCAAACTTTATTGGTCAAAATTTGAATGGAACCGTGTAAAACGTTTGTGACGGGTTTTGTAGGTTTGACATGAATCTTACCTTGAGTAGCAGGTGATACTTCAGCACCCTCTGCATGGGAACTACCAAAAGATCTTGCAGCTTGAACTTTCCTTCCTGCACTTTCATTGTACATTCCTGTGAAAAAGTGACACAGGCAGCAGCAGCAGCGGCAGCGGCACGGTTATTACACACTGCAGAATACAACATTGCACATTTCCTACCAGCAAGCATTCATCTGCTGTTCAAGAATCCACTGTTGTGTTGCTGCTGTTGCTTCTACAAATGCATTCCTTTAACAATGAGGCCAGTTTATTCTTTCAGGGCACAAAAACACTGGTTGAAGCAGCCATTTGTGACACAATTATACTACATACTGATAGAGGACTTCCTCTGACAAATGAGTGCATATCCCTAAACTCTGCCTTGGCTCCATAAGAAGCTGTCTTTTGTTAGTATTATCCTATAAGGTTCCCTCGCAGTGGTGTGTGTGTGTGTGTGTGCATCTCTCTTTACTCAGTTTCTGTTATTGTGCAGGATCAGGGAAGCTTATCCTGTTTTAGAAAGCTTGATTTTCTATATTGAGACACTAACAAGATGATGTATGACAAGTATGACAAAATGTTGTGAATTTTTTTAAGGCTCTGGAGCAAATATGCAAATTATACTATTTTCAGCCTTACAAAGACAAAGCCTGGCACCAATTACTTTAATGTAATTGTTTACCCATTGTCATTGTTCATCCAACAGTAAATTTTACTTTTGGGTTTTGATTTTGTAACAGCCATATTTTTTGGGGGGGGGGGCATTTGCATAATCTCTTCAGAACATGTACACATTATCTAAGACTGTAAGGTTGGTTTCATATAAAATTTTTGATTTCTTTTGAATTTTACATATTATTTTTGAGTATACTTTCCAAAAAAAAAAAAAAAGATCCATTTGTTGCCGTTCTATAGTTGACGCACAATGAATGTAGTAGTGCTGCAATGCACTGAAATATGTTTCTATGAAATATGTCATGTCTGCGGATGGTGCAGGGGGAAAACACCATCAGAACAGCTGAATTTTTACAGTGTGTAAAACTATCCAGTTGCCACAATATAATAATGTAATCAGAAAGACTGGTGCCTGGAGTCAGCAAGAACATTTAATAGTTTGTAAATATAATTTTGTTGGCCATCACACGCTGGAATCTGGTGAGCTTTTTGACATGGTGCATAATCCTGCTGGAAGCAACCATGGGTATGGACACGGTCAGCAACAATACTCAGTTAGGCTGTGGCTTTTAACTGATGTGCAGTTGGTACTAAAGGATCCAGAGTGTACCAAGAAAATGCCCCCTAGACCATTACACCACCACCACAAGCCTGAGCCGTTGATTGAGCAATTGTTTCAGCAAAATTCTGACCCTACCATGCAAATGCCACTGCAGAAATCCAGACTCAGAGTGGCACGTGGTGTGCTCATCTGCTTTAAGGTTTGTCATGCTGTGTACTCAGAGAAGCTCTTGCATACTTTGGTTGAGTTACTGTTGCCTTACTATCAGCTCAAAGCAGTCTCCTCTGACATAAACAATTCCATTTTCAGTTCTATTTTATTTATATAGTGCCAAATCACAACAAACAGTCTCCTTAAGATGCTTTATATCTTAAGATAAAGATCATACAATAATTACAGAGAAAACTCAACAATCAAAACACCCCCCTATGAGCAAGCACTTGGCAAAAACCTAAGGCAGAACCAGACTCAGGGAGGGACAGTCATCTGCTGTTGGGGGTGAGGGGAGGGACACAGGATAAAAGACATGTGGAAGGAAGCCAGGGTGGGAGACCACCTAATTTGGTACCAACAACCACGCCACATTCAAAGTCACTAAAATCATCTTTCTTCCCCATTCTGATGCTCACGTTGAACTTCAGCAGGTTATCCTGACCATGTCTTTGTGTCTGTATAAATGGCTAATGAGATATTTGCTTAAACGGGCAGTCTAAGTGGATATAGTAGGTAATATAATAACTAATACATTAGTAACACATTCATTTTAAAGATGTGTAGTAAATAAGTGAATTGTCTGCAGCTTGTGGTGAACGGTGACGGACGTTACCTCTACTTTAATCCTGACATCCTCCCGTGTGGCTATTAGCTCATCCAGTTTCTTCTGGGCGTTCTCCATGTGGCTGCAGTACTGACCATAGATCAACAACCTGGGGAAGTGAAAATCTCCATTAATCCAAATATGCCGTCAGTTAGAACTCGTCCTCATTTAGGAATCCAGGGAAGAAATGTAAGCAGACTATATATATAAAAAAAAAAGTTTATAGCTGATACTCCCTGAAAAAGCAACGGGGAGACAAAAGTTTGGTCTCACGCACACACATTATAGCTCTATATTAAATAGGTCTGGACAGTAATGTGGACACATGCGTTCACATCAGATTCTATAGTTCCCAGAATAATCTCAATTACAACAAAGGCCGTTTTTTTTTTTTTAAACATCAGGCTTGCTAATTACAGCAGTTTTATTTTTACGCTGATGACTGCATTCACTCACAGCTGGCCCACAGTGACCTTAGAAATGCTGGAGATCCAAATGAGGGAACAATAATATTTTTAAGAGACAGCTGAGATTCTGATTCACATATTTTTGCTTGTCCTCAGTGAGTAAAAGAACATAAAACCTCTAATATCAGTGTAGTGTCTGCAGTCTAAAAATAAGCATTAATAAGGACTAATAAAGCTTGTGTTAAAATCAAAAATGCAGATATATAATATCTTTGTTAAAACAGATAAAAAAAAGGGTTTATTGCCTAAATCCACAATAAGCCGTGAACTGGAATCTTTAGGCAACTTACCGCATATTAATTTTAAGATTATTAATACAATTTGAGAAGTCACTTTAAGAGTCATTTAGCACTAACGGGTGCAGATAAATGAATATGTGAATAAACTTATTACGATTAAGAATAGATTCATATCTCAGGGAAATACTTAGAAGGGCGGCATCCTCTTGCCAATAAGCTATAATCATAGAGCACTAATGAAAGTCAGGGCGTTATATCAGTTGGTTTGCAGAGCTCCTCTTATCAGTGTGTGTGTGGGGGGGGGGTCTTTTAATTTCAAGTAGTGAGGATATGAGAGCTGAGTTCATTAGATATTACAATGGGACACTGACATAGATCTACGGGTTCAGCTGGGAGGGAGTTCAAAGTCATCTTGCCTGGAGGATGCCACTGCACGTGGCAAGCATTCTTCTCGCTTACTCAGTCAAAGTAGGGCACTGGCACAGGCTGGTATAGTGCACCCCCACCCCCCCACCCCCCCGCGTGGTAGAGTTGGCACATAGGCCTCTTAATCTGAATCTTAAGCGGAGCGAGGCATTGCAGAGAGCTGGCACCCTGAAGTCTAATCAAGCTTCTGATAGCTCTGAATAACAGGCACCAAAAACAGACCAACCAGGGAAAGTTTGAAGTCATGCAAACAGGAAACAAAACTGGTTGTACATAGTGACACATATTAAATCTTTATTTTAAATTTCACGTATGGTTAACGGGTAACTGATTTTTTATTTTTATTTATTTTTTTTTTTAATCAACAAGGAAGCGAATCTTTAGTTTGTCATGTCCCTTTAAACTGCTTCTATTTCCAAGGTCCATCATCATGAATAGGTATTAAAATAGTTTTGCATACAGTGCTCCCAAAACACGAATCTCCATTATTAAAACAAACGCCTCCCTTTAAATCAAAATTTGTGCTCTTGCGAAGGCTCTAAAATGTCAAGGCTACAACCATGTGAAACCCCCAACACTGAACATCTTTGCCTTAAAAGAAGCATTTCTGTCAAACCCATTCACCACATGATTATCCTCTGCTCTGCAGAGATCAAGTACGGATGATCACTGGAGTTCCACTGAACCTCAGGCGGAGGTTTGAGTAAGGCCCCCCCTGCAGGCTCCAGCTGTGGTTAAGCCCTGGGCTAACAAGGCCCTGATTAAGATGTGATCCACACTCTGGGAGACAGCTCTCCTCAGCTCCCACTCAACTTTGACGACAGAGTGATTGAGATTAATGGCGGCCTCCATCAATTGTAAGACTGTGCGATAATAGTGAGGACATAGTGGTACGTGCCAGATGACAAAACTCACAGTAAGCTGTCAGCTCCTAATGGGACATGAAGGTAACAGCAGCATAAGAAATGATCCAATTTCATTTCAATATGGGAATTATTAGAAATTTCAAAAACTTGGTGAATAGGAACAAAATGCAGAACAAATGGCTGCTCTTTAAGTTGTGCAGGAAGCAAATGTGGCTACACTGTCCTTATGACCTGTCTTGTGATGCCTAGATCTTACTTCTTTTTCATTATCAATGCATGGCCTTAATAAGGAAAATCTATTCAAGGTAACCAAATTATATTTCTCTCAGAACAATAACAAGAACTAAGTGAATGAAAACGATTTAATTAAGACTTATTTGGTTTCTCATGTGGGAGGGTTTAACAGAAGGCCCTTCTTCAGTGTGTGTGTCTCTGAGACTACTTTAGCTTATTTAAACATGGAACAATGAAAGTGTCAGGTGAAGTACAATATTCTTGCTATTTTCCAATGAAATTGCTTTATTTGATCAGGTCGCTTGTGTGTTCAGCATCCGAAAAAAGCCACACAGCAGTCAGTTTTTCAGCCAAAGTATAATAATGAAAGGCCATTAAGGCTGTAGTACATTAATAAATGCTGTCATTTGTTTTGTTTTTTTATGCTTATTTATGAATTTGAGAAAATCCTGATCATCATCATCATCATCTTTTTTTCAGCTGCTCCATTTACGGGTCACCACAGGAGGCCGTCTGCCTCCATTTTACCCGGTCGCTAGCATCCTCCTCTGTCACACCAGCCCTCTGCATGTGCTCCTTCACCACATCCGTGAATCTTCTCTGTGGTCTTCCTCTTTTCCTCCAGCCTAACAGCTCCATATTCAACATCATGTGCCCATTACATCCGTGTTTGATCTGGCAAAGATTTGATGCCAGATGAGCTTCCAGATGCAATCCACCCCATTTATCCAGGTTTGGGAATGGCACTAGGTGTGCACTGGATTATGGACCACCCCCAATGGCTGGGTTTTGAGGAAAAATCTGATATTAGGAATAAAATCAAGAACTCAAGAATTTTATTAAATGGCTGTTTTATAAATAGAAGTTGATTACAGGTGATTATATGTTCAGGGTAACAAAAAAGACAAAAATATCCTAGTCACCAACCACTAAGTCTAAAATGTGAATAGCTACCTTCCAAAGAAAAATGCTGACATTTTTACTCTTTAAATGACCGTTTGGCAAGTTTCGCCTAATACAATTAGCATACCTGCAGCAGCCCACGCAAGGAAAAGGGGGGGGAGCAGAGTTTGCAAGTGCAGTAAAAACTTCCCGTTTTTCCTCTTTTCAGTGTTGGTGATACTGCCCTGCCGTGCTGTCTCCTTCTGATGCTGCCGTGCATGTTATTTCACAGGAAATGCAATTTTGAGTAAATGTGCTCTGAGCCTTCACCCCCACCCTCACGGAGCCCCGCTAGCCGAGTCAGGCAACTGAGGAAACCTCCCAGCAAACCAGAAGTGACAGGCTGTGGAGCTAGCTAATATTCTCTGACACATGGCATTGGGACCCTCTCACCTCTACTCAACATATCCAGCACACAGCAAATGGAGGAGAACACGGAGCAAAGACCTCCACTAAACAGCCTCATAGCGTGGCCGTGATTAGGCACTGCATGGAGTCAGGGAGTCAGATTACTCCGGAAATGAGTTGGGGAATTTTGCAAATGAGTACATCAACAAGAGGGCACTTAGATGCCCATTTAGTTTATAGAGCTTCTTCTGAGTTTATTTTTCCATTCAGCCTGATTCTGACTGTTTAAGTATTGAGCGTATATGCCAGTGACATTTTCAGCATGGCATTCAGACAAATACAAAAAAAAAAAAAAAGAGAGAGAAAAAGAAGCTTTTCATCTTTGGCACCAACGTGAGGCCCAAAAAAAGATACAAGCACATTGTTGTAAAGGTCACAGGGACTTACAAGCACAGATAACCAAATTTATTATGCAAAGCCAGGTCCTTAGGAAATTGCCAGGATAAATGAAGAGAGCGCTGCTGTGTGAGCCTAAATCCCCTGGTCACTGCTGTTTATCGCCATGGAGAGAGACGAAACCACCATGGCTCATAATGAGGAGGGTCTACATGTCAATCACATTCACGATCTAATGAATAGTTTTCTTAAAATAACCCTGCATCCCTTTCTGGCAAATGTTGCTCAAAGCAAATAGTAGCAATGAGCTGTATTTGACAATGGAAGGTAAATGTTGGATATTTCTGTCAGAGAGCAGAAGTTTGATAACCATTTATAAAATAGCAGACAGACTGTGCAGTGCTGTACTTTTTTTTTTTTTTTTTAAATATTTGAGTCTTTCAAATTGCTGTGGAGGAATTTTGGCCCACTCTTCTTTACAGAATTGTTTTAATTCAGCAACACTGGAGGGTTTTCAAGTGTGAACGGCCTGTTTAAGTTCATACCAAAGCATCTCAATCTGATTCGAGTCTGGGCTTTGATTAGCCCACTCCAAAACTTTAACTTTTTATATATATATATATATATATATATATATTTTTTTTTTTTTTTTTTTGAGGTGTGTTTCAGATCATCATCCTGCTGCATAACTCAAGTGCACTTGAGCTTCAGGGCATGAGCTGATGGCTGGACATTCTCAGATTTTTCTGATAGAGAGCAGAATTCATGGTTCCATCAACCTTTGTGGGTTTATTTGGTCAGCAGCGATTTTCACCTTGGAACTCCCCCATGGATGCATTTTTACCCAGTTCCTTTCTTATAGTTGAATCATCAGGCAAGTAAGGCCTTCAGTTCTTTAGATATTTTCCTGGGTTCTTTTGTGGCTCAGTCCTTGATGGGCTTTTAATTCTGCCCACCACTGAGAAGAGTCATCATTCTTCCAAGTTTTCTCCATTTGTGAATAATGGCTCTCATTGTGGTTCGCTAAAGTCCCGAAGCCTTAGCGATAGCCGTGTAACCCTTTCCAGACTGATGGACGTCAATGACTTTGTTTGTCAGCTGTTCTTGAGGGTTTTTTAAGATTGTGGGATGAAGTGTTGCCTTTTGAGTCTTTTAGCTTACTTCACTTTGTCAGACAGGCTCTATTTAAGTTATCTCTTGATTGAAGGGGTCTGGCGGAGCGGGGAGGCAATTACTTTGTCACAACACTGCACGTGCACCTTTGACATGGGATGCTGTTCTGTTTGCTCAAGAAGAAAAATGGAAATCTCAATGCTGGAATGCAGAGTAACATTTTACGTTAGTGTGCATTCAGCTCTGTGCTCCAACATTGCATTGCCCAGCGCACAGCACAGCCCATTCAGACGAGATGTTTTCACAGTGAAACGACTTGACTGGCCCGTACAAAATTCATTCCATCCAACATTTTTTGTAATAAACTATAATTCTGACAGGGAGTCAGGCCTCATCATCTTACATCAGTGGCCAGTGTTACTGATGTCTTAATGGCTGAGTGGGACAAAAGCCTCAGGCTGTTTGAAAACACAGAGATTCTTCACAGAATAGTGGAGGCTGTTGTTCCTATATATTAATGCCCATCCAGAATGAGACGGTCATATATATGGAACAGGTATCTATATAGGATATAAGAGATAGATGTAAAACTTGAAAAAAAAAAAGATACTACCATATCTGCTCAATAACTAACTACAGATATTTCCAGTGAAACTCACTTGCTGTACCTTTCCTGTTGCAACACTTCTACATGTCTCCACAAACTTCTGATCATGTGAACACCTTCCCTGTCCTCTGCTGACCTCAGGCCCGGCTATCTGCAAACTCTTTGGGATTGCGTGCAACCGCATCAGTGAGAAGATCAGCTTAATGAGGAATGAGAAACAGTAAGAAACAGCCTGTGCATGCGTGTATAAGACTGAGGGGGAGACTGTGTGCCTGTCGCTGCCTTTTAATAGGAACAGAGTCTGTTGTGTCAAACCAGCTTTATGTTACATGGCCCCTTAAGGCTCGAATAAGAGCCTATTACCTATGCAAACTGATGTTACCTAGAGAAGTGCTGTGAATTTTTTAGGTTAAAAGCATCATAGAGGGGAAAAAGTGTCTGTGCTATCACTGTGCAGAGGAATATTAAATGTACTTATGGATGCAAGGACAGGTAACACACGCGGCGCAATGTGTGACTCACTTTCACATCGTAATGGCTGTATTACTCGCAAGAGCGGCACATCCATAGCGGTGTATGGATAATCATAAACGAGACCAGAAGCTCCCATCATTACCATTAGCTATGAAGCAGTTGCCTTAGCAGGGATCATTGCGCCCCTCAGGGATGCAAATTATCCACACATTGCTCCACAGCTGGGCAAGATTGAGATCATCTGAGAGAAAATCCTGCTCGCCAGTAACCCTCAGCTTCAACTGTTCACTGGGTTTCCAGATCTCCACACTGCTGGAATCACCTTCTCATCAAGCCATTTCTGTATTAATTTGTTAAACAATACTTTATTAAACCAAGCGACACAATGAGGAGACATTTGTTATTTTTTTCAAGTCGAGTTACAGAATATCTAGTATATCTAGATATTCACTTATTAAGATATTTGTAAAATGTTTAAGCATTCAGTTTTCAGCTGTTTTGTTTGTTTGTTTGTTTTTATCTCTTTTATCAGATGACTTGCAAATTCTAAACAATCAAAAAAAGTTATTTGGGAAAAAAATTATATATATATTTATAAAAAATTATATATATACACACACACACACATATATATATATATATATATATATATATATATATATATATATATATATATATATATATATATAAGTGGATAGACTAATATAAAGGAATATAACTTTGACAGTCTTTAGACTTTGCGTACATGCTCTCTCAGCTTTTCCATTAAAGTGTTTCATTTTAATCAACTTATTCCTTCATCACTAATCCCTTCAATCCACTGACTGATCCGCCGGTCCTCAACTTGATGATGCCTCCTAAATTTGAAAGGAAAGGGCAGAAAAATGCTACAACCTCTAAACTATAAGGGGATTTTAACACGCTATGCCCAGAACACAGAAAAGAACAGTGTGTCTATGAACACACCACATTTCAGCATCAGGATACCGACCTTTCCTTGAAGTCCAGGAAGATCTTCCCCAGGCCGCTTCCTCCACTGACCACGTTCAGTTCAATGGCTCGCAGGAGGGCAAAGTGGACTTTGATCACATCCTAAAAGAAAAATAACAATTTAAAAAGTAGTTTTTGTTAATTACTATTTTATACTTACGTTCTAGGATGTACAAATTATTTTATATTTTACTGTATTGATGTTTATTTTATTATTATTTGTTGCTATTTTCTTATTAACTCATACTGCATTCAAAGGTTATTTTAAATTAAATTGTATGTCTAAATTTATTTTAAATGTCTTATCGTTATATCCCGGCACACCACAGGGTTGGACCCTCCTTTGCCTTCAGAACTGCCTTAATTCTTTGTGGCTTAGATTCAACAAGGTGCTGGAAATATTCCTCAGAGATTTTGATCCATATTGACGTGACAGCATCATGCAGTTGTTGGACATCTACGATACAAATCCCCCACTTCCACTACATCCCAAAGGTGCTCTATTGGATTGCGATCTGGTGACTGTGGAGGCCATTTGAATACAGTAAACTCATTGTCATGTTCAAGAAACCAGTTTGAGATGATTTGAGACATGGTGGAAGCAGCAGCCATAAGAAGATGAGTGCACTGTGGTCATAAAGGCATGGATATGGTCAGCAACAATAAACAGGTTGGCTGTGGCAGTTAAACTATAATCATTTGGTATTAAGGGGCCCAAAGTGTGCCAAGAAAAATATCCCCCACACCATTACATCATAACCATTAGTCTGAAACATTGAGTCAGGGTGGATGCCAAATTCTGATCCCACCATGCAAATATTCCCGCAGAAATCACGACTCATCAGACCAAACAACTTTTCCAATACTGTCCAATTTTGGTGAGGCTGTGCAAAATGCAGCCTCAGTATCCTGTTCTTACTTGACAAGAGTGAAACCTGGTGTGGTCTTCTGCTGCTATAGCCTGTCTGCTTCAAGGTTTGACATGTTGTGTGTCCAGAGATGCTCTTCTGCATACCTTGGTTGTAATAAGTAGGTATTTGATTTACTATTGCCTTCCTATCAGCTGGAAGCTGTCTGGCCAATTTCCTATCGCCTCTGGCAAAAACAAGGCATTTTCACCCAAAGAACTGCAGCTCAGTGGATATTTTCTCTCTTTTCAGACCATTCTCTGTAAAGCCTAGAGATAGTTGTGTTGGAAAATCCCAGAAGACTAGCAGTTTCTGAAATACTAAGGTGTGTCTGGGATGCACAACCATGCCATGCACCTTTCTTCCCCATTCTCATGCTCAGTTTGAACTTCAGCAGGTTGCCTCGACCATGTTTGCGAACCTAAATTTACCATGTGACTGGCTCATTTGATACTTGCAATAATAACCAGTTGAACGGGTAAACTTAATGAAGTGGCTGATGAGTATGTTTTTTTTGGTTACATTTTTTTTTTAATGTCAGCTCAGCTGTCACGTGTGAAACATTTGAACTGCACTAGCCTGCAGGAAAGGTGCTATGCAATTGATTGATTGACTGATTGACCAATTTTAAAACATTTAGTACAAACTGTTCTTTTCACTGCTTAACTTCAATTAGATCAACAGACTACATGATTCAAGTAAAAACACTCAAAGTACAGTCTTGGCTAATGTGTCTTGTTATGTAGAGATATAGTCAAGAAGCTGCATCCTTCCGTGTGTATTAAGCTATGTTATTTATGTCAGTGATGTCTAATATGTGTTGCTGTTTCATTTCAGTTCAGAAGGTGAGAACAATTGTTTACTGCTGTTACTGATTGCTTATCTGCTCCATTTCACTGTGTGTGTGTGTGTGTGTGTGTGTGTGTGTGCCTCCTTTGCCCCTGAAAAAGAGAGCAGAGGAGTGCAGCAAATCAGCAGTATAGACTTTATTCACAATGGTGGGCTAAACATTTGCTTACTGTAGCACATCACGGGCATTTAATACATTTTGCAACCTAAGGTTATTCAACATTTTTCCACAATCAGACCGCCACTTTATCACTTCTTTCCAAATCTCCATAAGCAGGCTGCGATTCTCAGCCAGAATTCATAAAGCTGTGAGAAGCCGGACAATGTTGTTTCTAGCAAATGTTAGTCATAAAGTATTTGATTGGGAATCCTCTGACACACATTAAAACAGACACACAGTGAGTATTTACAGTTCAGGGCCGAAATAAACAGTAAATACTCATTGTGGGATTGACTCAAATAAACCACAGCTGCTTTGTTTGTTACAGATCAGCACAACAGTGTGACTCATTAACATAACCGAATGCAACTCTGCAGCGCCTGTAGTACAGAGTTGCACTGTGGTATTTTACACCGGTGTGGTATGTTTTCTCGATGGGAATGTTGAATGTTTTCGACTGCGGCCCTGATGAAAATGCAGAACAATGACAGCGAACTCAGCCGAAAACAAAGCATGAATTTGTGCAGCTTTGCACCCCTAATATACAATAAATGTAAACAGCAGATCCTATCATTCTCGAGTTGTTCGCCTGGTGTGACACGCATCCACGTGTGCTGCACTGACATTATGTTGTCTGCCAGAGTGGTTACTCACCTCCAGGTTTACAAAGATAGCCTCCATGTCCTGTGAACTCAAGACTTGCCTCAGCGGGATCATGTAATTCTTGGAAGAAAGAAAAAAAAAAAGGAAAATCAGGCGAACACTATAACTGGCTTCTTTTTTCTGTTTTTTTCATGTTATGTGTGAACAGTTCTGGCAAAGCTTTTAGCAAATCTGTGAAAATGATCTAATAAAAAAATAATTGAAAAAAATTAAAATATCAGTACCAGAATATGTCATATTGGGTGGCTAAGTGTGTCATAAATATATACAGCTGTTGTTTATGAGGCACACTTATGCTTAGAGAGGAAAAATATGCTTGTTATTTCTCTAACGCTCCTTTATGGGTTGTCACATTTCATCATCATAATGATAACAAATAGATCAACTAAGAAGCAACGCAAAGATGACTGGGTTTATTAACCCCCAACTCAATTAAGCTGAACGAGTCCTCTGATCATAAGAAGGTTATTTATTCTAATTTAGACTTGTGCTGGTCTGGTGTGGGAAACACAGGGTACACATTTACTTTAATGAAATTAGCGGAGCAGATGATTTGTGGCGCTCCGTGAAATCGTGAATGAAATCTGTCAACGCTGAAACCGATGTGTGAGCGGCACCGATCTCGGCGATGGTTTATTATCACACTGAGAGAGCTCGAATGAGCGTGTGAGGATCTGAGTCTTCGAGCGTGGAGAATTTGCTGTTTTACACAGAGGCCTTTTTTCGTTTTTTTTTTGTTTTTTAGTCACCCAGAAGAGTAATCACATTACTTTTCATACGCTATGTTTCCTGTACTAAAGCTCATCTCCACAACAGCAAACTGCACAAGCATAAACTGCCACTGCTGTAATCAGAAAACACAACACAACCTTCGTCCTGGATAACTGGGAGAACGCCTGAATGTCATTCCTTAATAAGCTCAAATTAATTTTGACAAGTTGTGCTACATTTACATAAAAATGAATGATGAGAATCTGATAACTCAATTAAAGAAACTGTGTCCGCAGGGTGAACAGTGAGAGGAAAGGCTGTTTCTAGCTTTTATAAAAAATAATAATGTTACATCTGCTAACTTTATTATTTTTATTCTTATTATTACTGAATCTTTTATTTAAGGAGGTTGTCTCATTGAGATCGAGATATCTTTTTCAAGCGACACCTGCATACAAAAAACATTTTATAAGTAGAAAGAGCGGTAAACAGACAAAGACACAGTGCAGCACTGTGCAAAAGTCTTGAGTCACCCCTCATCTCTTTAGATTTTGCTAAGAAAATGGGAAACAGGTTCAGCGATTTACTGAAAAACGCAAACATAAATGGAATATACAGTATATAAGGCAAAAACAAAGTCTGTACAACTCTACTGAACTTGAAAGTTAATATTTTGTATGACCCACCTTTATTCTTTAACACAGCTTTCTTGTAATTTTTTAAGTAGTTTTCGGGAATATTTTACAGGCTTCTTGAAGGACATTGAAAGCTCTTCTTTAGAAGTTGGCTGCCTTTTGTTGCCTTTCTTTGTCAACATGATCCTACACTGCTTCAGTAGGTCTGGACTCTGTGGGTGCCATTGTGTGTTTTTCTATCAAGATATGCTTTAACAGCACTGGCAGTGTGTTTGGGACCTGAAAAATTAATCTGTTGCCAATCAGATGCTTTCCAGGTGATATTGTGTGGTGGATCAAAATTTGATGGTACCTTTCTGCATTTATGATTCAATTCATTTTTGACAATATCCCCAACACCACTGGCTGAAATGCATCTCCAAACCATGACAGAGCCTCCGTCCCATTTTACAACCCCAATTCCAATGAAGTTGGGACATTGTGTAAAACATAAATAAAAACAGAATACGATGATTTGCAATTCCATTTCAACCTATATTCAATTGAATACACTACAAAGACAAGATATTTAATGTTCAAACAGATAAACTTTGTTTTTTGGGCAAATATTCACTCATTTTGAATTTGAGGCCTGCAACACGTTCCAAAAGAGTTGGGACAGGGGCATGTTTACCACTGTGTTACATCACCTTTCCTTTTAACAACACTCAAGTGGTTGGGAACTGAGGACACTGATTGTTGAACCTTTTTAGGTGGAATTCTTTCCGCATTCTTGCTTGATGTACAACTTCAGTTGCTCAGCAGTCTGGGGTCTCCGTATTTTGTGCTTCATAATGCTCCACACATTTTCAATGGGAGACAGGTCTGGACTGCTGGCAGGCCAGTCTAGTACCCGCACTCTTTTACTATGAGGCCAGGCTGTTGTAACACATGCAGAATGTGGCTTAGCACTGTCTTGCTGCAATAAGCAGGGACATCCCTGAAAAAGACCTGCTTGGATGGCAGCATATATTGCTCCAAAACCTGTATATACTTTTCAGCATTAATGGTGCCTTCAACGATGTGCAGGTGGCACTAACACACCCCCATACCATCAGAGATGCTGGCTTTTGAACTTTGCGCTAATAACAATCTGGACAGTGCTTTTCCTCTTTGGGCCGGAGGAAACGATGTCGATGATTTCCAAAAACAATTTGAATTGTGGACTCGTCAGACCGCAGGACACTTTCCCACTTTGCGTCAGTCCATCTCAGATGAGCTCGGGCGCAGAGAAGCCGGCGGCGTTTCTGGGTGTTATTGCTGTATGGCTTTCGCTTTGCATGGTGGAGTTTTAACTTGCAGTTGTACAATGAGCAACAAACTGTGTTCACTGACAATGGTTTTCTGAAGTGCTCCTGAGCCCATGTGGTAACTTCCGTTCCAGATTAATGTCAGTTTTTAGTACAGTGCTGCCTGAGGGATCGAAGGTCACGAGCATTCAACGTTGGTTTTTGGCCTTGCCGCTTACTTGCAGAGATTTCTCCAGATCCTCTGAATCTTTCGATGATATTACGGACTGTAGATGATGAAAACCCTAAATTTCTTGCAATTGTATGTTGAGAAACGTTGTTCTTAAACTGTTCACAAAGTGGTGAACCTCACCCCATCCTCGCTTGTGAACGACTGAGCCCTTCAGGGATGCTCCCTTTATACCCAGTCATGACACTCACCTGTTTCCAGTTAACCTGATCACCTGTAGAATGTTCCAAACAGGTGTTTTTTGAGCATTTCTCAATTTTCCCAGTCTTTAGTTGCCCCTGTCCCAACTCTTGGAATGTGTTGCAGGCCTCAAATCAAATATGAGTGAATAATTGCAAAAAAACAATAAAGTTTATCCGTTTGAACATTAAATATCTTGTCTTTGTAGTGTATTCAATTGAATATAGGTTGAAACGTATTTGCAAATCATTGTGTTCTGTTTTTAGTTATGTTTTACACAATGTCCCAACTTCATTGGAATTGGGGTTGTACAAATTGCTGTAGACTTACCGTTGAACGTCTCACCTGACCTCCTCCATACGTATTGATTGATTGAATAAGACCTACAGCTAATGTTAAAATGTCCCATGACCTGATATAATTACTGGGTTTAAATTAATCAAAGAGCAGATGTAAGCAGGCAATCTTTGCAGCACAGCCTTTTAAATAAACATCATACACTGCTGCTCTCATGCTTTTGCTAGAGAGGACCATTACCATTTTTCACACAAAATACAATGGTGAGTAAGAACAATCGTCAATGATAAAGTGCAATGCAACGTCATACGAAGAATCAATAGGCTTCACGGTGGGTGTAGAAGTTTTAGGATTAATTATTTCATTACTTATTTACTTAAAGGCCAGGGGATCAGTGTCTTCCTTGGGGAGGCGAGCCAATAATAATCGACTCCCATGGCATTTGTGCCCTGATGTATCTGACATTTCCATGCCGTGACCCTGCCCACAGGTCTGAACTGGCAACAAAGAAGTGACAAAGGAAAGTCGAGTATTACGCGTTTCTCACAAACTCAAGTAGAGCTGCAAAACTCACGTGTGTGTAAACTCACCTTCTCAATATCCTCTAAAGTTTTGTAGTACTTGGCTTCAGTTTCCTGGATCTCCACTAAGCAGCAGTTTCTCTTGTCATCTTCTGTCATACCCATTTTCTGCAGTGAGAATCACATAGATTAATGAGCGAGGACAGTTACTTAGCAGGACCATATCATTTTTGTTGTTTCAGGGATTATTTTTCATGTTGATATAGTCAGAGTACATTAAAGGCTAAAATAACAGCATCGCTAGTTGGAAATTTAAAGACGTTTTACATGTTTTGCGCAAATTCTGCAAAAGTTTACAATCAACCTGCAAACTGTGCTTAAACATTTTTAAAGACATTTTAATACATCCCTACTCCTATTACAGGTGGTGGCTGTTTTTATGAATTTCCAACTGTATGAAAATCTCGCAGCACACTTGTGACAAAGTGTTTGTGTTGTGTAATCCATCAAGGCTGTCAACTTGCGTTATCAGCAAGAGATAATGCAGTGCAGCCTTCCAATACAATCCTCTTTAGGCAATTTGCATATAAACTCATTTACTGTACAAACATAATGAAATACTGACAAAATGAATTTAGACTTTATTTGACAGGTTACACACGTACAGTCAGCATGCTTTCTGTTACCAGAAGAATCCACTCCTGATCATCAAGAGCTTTTTTTAATTAATTTTTTTATGTAGCCTATGATTTTCCCACACTTACATTTTAAAAAGCTGATATAGTAGGAAAACCCCCCACAAAAAAACCCAAACGCCTAAGTCTTGGTGATTGTTGTGTTCAAACACAGCCAGGATTAAAAGACTTTCTTTTTTGAAAACCTACATGATTATGTCACACACAAATTTCAAATTTTCTAGAACCAATTAAAAAAAAAAATTAACACAGACTTGAGGAGTTTCTCCAGTTCGTGCCATGGCTAGAATAACATGAGATGGTGATGAGCCTGGCTTTAAGAAAGGTATGGAAAATAATGAGTTTTTGTGAGTCACTGTATGTGTGGGCTAGTTGGTTGAACAAGACATATGTGCACATATGTATATGAATCCAAGTTAAGGCAAAACAATGCAGGCAGGCATGCTGTGAGGGAGCAGGTTGAGATGGGAATACTATGCAAACTCCTACATAGGGCACATCTTATGAGGTCCATGTTCAAACGTATATATGTGCATGCTTTATTGAAAGAACAGTATACTGTAAGTGAGTCACCCTGATGATCATGGCGAAACACACCCACACACATAGGCTTTGTTTCCATACTTAATAAGAAAGTAGGATCTGGAGAAGTATCTGGAGTAGATCTGGCTGTTGCTAACCAGTGCTGGTAACACAAAAACTGGCGCTAACACTGTAAAAATACAAGTCCAGTCCAGGCTTTAGGCCAACACATGATCAACCAATCCAAGAAGTCGGGTTCAAAGCCAGCAGGATATTGTTTATTTGCTTTAGTGTGGCAGCTGGCGGTGCTGGCTGAAGTCAGTTAACACTGCAGTCACAGAGCTGAAGTCACGAGCTCTGAGTCAGACTGAACCAGATCGGGTATCATCCACTACCGGTCCAACAGTCAGTAACTTAATTGGCAGTTCTTTCTCTTGGGATGCTAGGAGTTGGTTTTTAAATAAGGTGGTGGAGGGAATTTGCTGACAGGGTGTTGTGAGTCACAAGCACAGTGGCACTCACCTGCATGTATCTGATCTGCAGCATGAGAAAAGCAAAGCAAGTCAGAAGTAAAAATTTCTCACTGATTATGAAAGAGATGTGCTGCTACAAGTGGGTTTAGAGATACGTCATGCAGATACCGTATGGCAGTGACAATGTCGACCACAGAAATAAGCTAAAGCTAGTTAAAAGTGAGTGGGGGTGTTTCCTCTAGCATTATTTAGTCATTGCATTTGTGTAATGCAATCCGTTATGGGAAAATGAAACCATGCAAAAGAAAATATGTCCAAAGAGTCTGCACGTTTCATTGAAAATGCAATGCTTTACTCACAGACCTTCATGTATCACATTTGTATATATATTAAAAAATAAAAATAAAAAACACCTGACACAATCATCATCAGTAAGTGGGGAAAAAGATCCCTAATAATAAAACGGGGCAGAGACTGATGCATAGTTCTCACCATGGGTTGTCGTACTTCCACCTTAATGATGTCCTCATAGATATCATCCCCATCATCCTCGCATGGCACACAGTCATAGATGTCGTCCTCACCCAAGTCATGCTCACTTGGGAAAAACACATGTGCTTTAGTTGAACAGGTATAGCTAACCACACAAATCAAATGAGAAATATCTTTTCTCACATTTGAACATCACGCCTCTTTGAGAGCTAAAATGCACCGAACAGTTGAACCAGTGTGTTATCCTTAACAAGCCCTGCGTGAAGGATACTAGTGATCCAGGCGAGGGAACACAGAACCCAGTGTTCACAAAGCTCCACACTAAGTTATGAAGTGGCATTTCCCTTTAATGTATTTATGCTGCTTTGGCACCCAGCTAGCTTACTGACCTTTAATTAGGCAAGCAGCCAGCAGAGCACCGACAGTTACTGTGGAGAGGAGGATCTCCTGGGAAAGATTCTCATACTCTGTGAGCCAAAACTGTGTCTCCCCCTGCTCCGTATAAGCAATTATTGTTTGGGAAACTTATTGAGGCGGCAGGGATCCCACAGCAGGAAAACACTTTGGCAAAGGGCCCACGTCGATGCAGTTAATAAGAAGGGAGCTTTAAGTCACAAAAGGGAAATAAATGATTAAATACTGTAAATAAATAAAGGTAGAGTTGCCTTTTAAATAATGGAGGACTATTGTTTGAACTTGCCTGCTTATTTAAACAAAATTCCATCCACCTAGGTTGTATTCAGACAGGGAGAGTAAAGTTTGTTGTACTAAGTTGCCACAGATTCAGTGAATTGCACTGGCAAAGACCATTATTTTACCTTTTGGACAAGCTTAGTTCTGATACTTAGTTCTGAAGTGTGCTTTCTTCAAGATTTCTAAGGAAATTATATGGACATTTATTCACAGAGAACATCATATGAATCTAAAAGTATGTGTGTGGCTTTGATCGAGGTCTGACTCCCAAAAGAGATGCAAATTTAGTCACAAAATGAAACAAATCTCTTAATTGCTTCTATGATCTGCAAGTCACGCTCAGTGCTGCAACTCCAGTTTCTGTCAGCGTTAATAAGCGGGGTGCATCAGTGACACAATGTGGCAACACCAGCATGCAAATGTACCTTCCACCTCCATCTTTGTCACAGATCCCAATCTTTGCAGCCTCGACAGATACAGGAAAAGGAGGCCTAACGTTCAAACTCAGCAAGCATCCGCCCCTTCTTCCTTGAATGTCCTTGAGCCGAACACCAGCTCAGGGGATGCTGTTTTGTACTCTGACCTCTCTGAGTGGGACCAAGCGAAAAGAGGGTTTCATCCTCCAAATGTATCGGCGTGTAATCCCTGGCACATAGACCTGCCTGTTTGTGCATTCTTGAAGCACAAACTTCTCCTGACTAATGGGGTCAGGGGCCAAAACCCGGTCGCTAATATAACAAAATAACCAGATTCAGACCAGAAAAATCATAATTCCCCTTTAAGATCAGTGAAATTGGTTATTTTGTCGGGCTTCCACGTGAGTGTATTAATTCATGCATATTTGAAAACAGGATTTGCTGGCACAGGTCTAAAAAAAAAAAAATAAATAAAAAGTTCCTTATAGGTTGGTGGATTCCATCCATTGTGATATGGCCAAGTCTGACCTTCTTCACCTGCCATCAATGGCATCCCTGCTTTCACTCAGTCTGAACAGAGGATCTATCAGGGGAGTGCAAAAGAAGGACGAGAGGAATGCCCTCAATCAAATATTCAGCTTTACCGTAATGCTGGTGCTCAAGTTTGTTTGAAGTTTTAATTGAGGTGACTTGGTTCACTATCAGCACCATGCTCCTTCTTTCTTCATTAAGTAAAAGTGGCTCCTGTTGAATACTGAGAAGGCTGCGTGGGAGGACAATGGCCACCTGATGCTGTATCTCTTCTCTGAACTTTGAGACAACAGTACTCTCCACAGACATGGATGCGTTTTGGCAAAGCGGATAAATCACTCCATTTTGTTTAATTACCCAAAAAGAGCCTTAGAAGAGGGACGTGTGGTGCAGTTACATGAACACTGCCTGTTAAGAGATCTAACAGGTAAAACGTAGCATTTGGTTAGTTTTTAATTCATTCGTGAAAGTTTGGTTCACTGGAACTATTAGCTATCATCTCTGTTTAGTTTGCCACTGTTTAATCATTTGTAGCAAGTCAGTTCAAGATATATGCATGTTCTTGTTAAAGATAAATGAGTAACTGATGCATTACACTTATGCAATAAATGCCTAACTGGTTTTGAAAGCTTCTTTGGGTGCTGCTTCCATTTAAACACTTTCTTATTTACAAAAATCCAAAAATCTAACTGGCATCATTGGAAAAAAAAATTATTTTACAACAGTTCTCACGTCCATAATATCAAAACCACCGACAAGCAAAGTGAATGACACTGATCACCGCTCTGCAGTGAATTGTTCTCCTGGGAAATTTTGGGTCCTGGCATTCGTGTGCATGTTCCTTTGAAATGCACCACCCACTGACATTGCTGAAGAACAAGCACATCCACGTCCCCTGGGGTAGGATGCTGCTATTGTGATTTTACCGGCACAGGACACCGCAAATTCTGCTCAGGAACTGCTTGAGGAACACAACAAATAGCCCGAGGCATTGATCCAGCCTCCAAACTGCAAATCTTAATGAATTTGAGAAGACAGGGAGGGGGTGCAATCCGCTGAGACCCTACCTCACAACACAGCACGTCAAGCATTGGCTGCAAATGTCCAGGTGGGCCTGTCTGAGCCATTTTGGCCCAATAACAAGCAATACACCCAATAATAAGCAGGTGGTTTTAATCATGTCGCTGTTCAATATAGTCAGTGTAATGTACTCTGAAACCTGTGTGTGTGCATGTGTGCACGTGCAAATTGTTAGAAAGAGCAAGAAACAGAGGGACATATTTCTATCCAGTTTAAGAAGGATGTCATATGATTATATTATGGTTTACGTCTTTATATTTAAGAAATCTTTAAAATGCATTTATATGTGCTTGCACATGTGTAGCCATCGCAATGAAAGATTAAGGAGTGGAACTGAAGGACCTAAGGACTAACGAATTAGGTCTGATTTTCTCTCTGATTACACAGTGACAGGCTAGAGGCTGTCTAATGTGCTTCCATGCTATTGGCCTGCTGTACTGTGCTTCCAGCCTTCAGTGACATAGAGTTAACATTAAAGGATGGGGGGGCGGGGGGTAGAACATGACTCATCATATGTGTGTTACTGAGTATATGTCTCTGAAGGCTGGCTGCTTTATATGTTCAATTAAAGTGTTTTTTTTGTTGCTGTTGTTGTTGCTATTGTTGTTGTTTTTTTAATATCATAAGTTGATTTTCTTTGTTGCTGCTCTAACATGCTGTGTCAGGAGCTCCAAAATCATCCCTCCACACCACAGCAACCAAACTGTATTTGTGTAGCTGAAAATCAAAACAAATGTGGCACTGGTTTAGCTCAGTGGGTAGAGGGAGAAAAACAAAACAAAGAGCCTTTAGAATTTGCACATATACCACCGAGGGTAGCATAAGTGTGTGTGTGTGTGTGGGGGGGGGGCAAGGTACCATAAATGGAACTTGGAGCTTTTCTTAAGGTTCAGGCCCACAAATGTGCCCAGTTACATTACCTTCACTGCATTTTTATAATGTGTCTATGTACAGGGAAAATAAATACTGTATCATAGAGACAACAATATACTTTGGAAATGTATATAAAGCAATCTTGGCAATATATAAACACATCTTTTTTGACAGGACAAACTGATCAACCACCTGGTGTCGCCACCCTCTGGTGGCACTGAGTCTGATAACCTTAGCGGAATCACTGCTGCACCCTTTAGAAAAAGGCAGCAGTGCATCTGAATCATTACTAGTGTGCATGCTCTGTTTGTAAAGATGGAAATATGATGTCTATAAACACTTAAATTAATCATTATTTTTCTTTGGATTACATAATTATATGATAATCTATATGTTCTTAGTGCCTATCTCCATTTAGAAATGAATGTATCCTTGTGTGGCCATATGGTAATACAGATTAACTTATGGACACTATGTTAGTTAATACCTTGCTGTAAAAAATAAATAAATAAAAATGCCCTAACTGAGCCCCAATCCATGTTATTGACTTTTCATGTCAACCTGCCCGAGGGATTAATGGAGCAAAATAAACTGCAAAACAGTGACACAAAGGGCTTGTGACAGTGCATGCTTCGGAATGGAAATCTGTGTGTTCCCTTCACAGAGGAAGAGTCCCTTGGCGACTGTGGCCGATCCACCCCGATTTCATGGTTTGTCAATTCCAGGATGGAGTCATTCCAGATGGGAAAAACTCTCAGCTCAACAATGTGAAGACTTGACTTTAGAAAGCCAGAGGAAGAAGTATGAAGTTTAACCTGCGAGACCTCAATTAGGACAGAGGCTGGCCTCTATCTGAGTCATATACTTCTGGAAACAGATATATTCCAGCAGGATGCAAACCAAACCGTGATATACAAATAAACCATAAGCACACCTATCAGAGAACCTCCATCCCACTCATTTGCGCTAAACATTTCTGGGCTAGCCCATAATGACAGCTTAAAGTATCCACTTGACATGGATTCTTCTGCCACGGTATTGTAAATATGGAAGTCATCCTGCGACAAACTGTCCTCTACTAAACCTCTAAAATGACACGTCACTTTCACACGGGCACTACAGCCCGAGCGCGGCTCAGGTAATCACGGATTCATAGCAGGTGAGCGGGCATCATGTGTCTTGCCGCCTCACTCTGCCCAGGCAGTCCTCTCACGCAGTATTTCCAGCAGTAGCTTTCTCTCTTCTTGTGTGATATTGGTAAGAAAGGGTAATTCATGTGTAAAAACAACTTCAGCCATCCAGAAAAAATGTTCTTTTTCATACTCACTCTGTTCTGAGACACCCCCATCATCTGCAAAATCTCTGACAATTGATCTTATGAATTAGAATTATCATTAAACGAGCTGCCAGAGCGGCCGTTTCATCTCAGCCGACATTATCTCCGTTTTTAAACCTCAAGTCTAAATCCATTTTTACAGGCTTCACTCAAAAGCACCCACCAAACTTAATGATGCAGTTTTATTGATTTCTATTGTTTGCTGTATTGTTTCTGTTTCCCTTTTCCACACGGCATTTCTTCTCCACACTTAATATTTTGTGGTGACAATATTGCAGTTTTATTTCCTACATGCTGCTGTTTTTATGGCACCATATGTCCTGCCATTGCACTATTTTCCTCCACTGGGATGCTTGTTGCACAGAATAGTTTTACATCCATAAAAAATATTACTGTGGGAAGATTATTCCTGTCCTCTCTCTTACTCTCGCAGTTCAGTCATGTGCTCGTCGTAAATCACGTGTGCATCAATATTTCAGACTAATTAATAAGCCTCTGAGAGCAAGGTTATTGCTAGCGTGGCCTATGTGCAGGTGTGTCCAACTGTATTAAGTGAAGGACATGCTGATGAATCAATTATGCGCGTGTCCATTGGTGAAACTAAATGCATAGATGTTCAGTGGAAAAGGTCAAGAGCAGCCGCAGTGGAGAGCAGCATGATTAATTTAATAAGACCCAGCTCTCTGCACCTACAGGTTACACAAAGAGCAAAGTGTTACAACACCACTGACCATTTCAGGGGGGGAAAAAAAGATTAACTCAACCTGCTGCCATGGTTACAGAGGCTAAAACCCATCAGTGGAGAGAGAGAGGGCGTTTTGGAAATTCAAAGTTAGAGGCAAGACACTAGTGCAGAAGTTATCATAATCGAACTTCTGTGACTTTGGTGGAGGTGGCTATTGTTGCTAAAACCACTGCATCTTTCAAGAGTAATTTCAGCAACCTGGATGGTTCACAAATGGATTTATGAGAGTTTCTATTTACACTGCATATATATATATATATATATATATATATATATATATATATATATATATATATATATATATATATATATATATATATATACACACACACACACACAGTGGGTATGGAAAGTATTCAGACCCCTTTAAATTTTTCCACTCTTTGTTTCATTGCAGCCATTTGCTAAAATCAAAAAATTTCATTTTATTTCTCATTAATGTACACTCAGCACCCCATCTTGACAGAAAAAGACAGAAATGTAGAAATTTTTGCAAATTTATTAAAGAAGAAAAACTGAAATATCAAATGGTCATAAGTATTCAGACCCTTTGCTGTGACACTCATATTTAACTCCCATGCTGTCCATTTCTTCTGATCCTCCTTGAGATGGTTCTACTCCTTCATTGGAGTCCTGCTCTGTTAAATTAAACTGATTGGACTTGATTAGGAAAGGCACACACCTGTCTATATAAGACCTCACAGCTCACAGTGCTGTCAGAGCAAATGAGAATCATGAGGTTGAAGGAAGGTTCACCTTCCATAGAGACAATGACCCTCAGCACACAGCTAAAATAACAAAGGAGTGGCTTCAGAACAACTCTGTGACCATTCTTGACTGGCCCAGCCAGAGCCCTGACCTAAACCCAACTGAGCATCTCTGGAGAGACCTGAAAATGGCTGTCCACCAACGTTCACCATCCAACCTGACAGAACTGGAGAGGATCTGCAAGGAAGAACGGCAGAGGATCCCCAAATCCAGGTGTGGGGAACTTGTTGCATCATTCCCAAGAAGACTCATGGCTGTACTAGCTCAAAAGGGTGCTTCTACTCAATACTGAGCAAAGGGTCTGAATACTTATGACCATGTGAAATTTGCAAAATTTTCTACATTTGTTTTTTCTCTGTCAAGATGGGGTGCTGAGTGGCTATCCCAGCTGTCATAGGACGAGAGGCGGGTTACATCCTGTACAGGTTACTAGCCTGTCACAGGGCCAACACAGACAGACAACCACTCACTCACAGCTGTGGGCAATTTAGAATCACCAGTTAACCTAACCCCACTAACTGCATGTCTGTGAACTGTGGGAGGAAACTGGAGTACCCGGAGGAAAAAACCCACGCAAACCCATGCCAAGGTGGATTTGAACCTGTGCCACCGTGCTGCCCCGCTTACATACATTGATATATAAAATTTATTGTTCACAAAAATAATTGCAAATAATTGATTTGCAATTAGTTTTGCAGGCCACTTATCACTAATGGTAATTAGATGCTACAAAAAGCTACTGCCGTGCATAACGGTCTGTTTTCCTCCTGCAAGCTGTTGCACTTTGTTGGCTATCATTTGTAATCCAACTACTTCTTTCTTTCTTTCTTTTTTAATCTGTCATTGTTCTTTGCTCTGCACTAGATAAGGATTACAATTTGAGTGCCAATCTGCTGGCGAACTCTGTTGTTCTTAGAAAGCCTGCATCCATGCTGTCCTTTTCACCTCACACTATATCTGTGCACCTTGACTCTCCCTCTGTGTCTCACTACTTGAAAACCTCTGCTCTAACTAAAAGGATACACAATGGGGAAAAAGGGAAAGAAAGGAGGCTGTATCAGTATGTACTGTTTGATTCTTTTTTTTTAGTCCATGGTAAAAGCCAATGTTCCAAGTTTTCAGGACAGCATATTTAGAGTTATATTCATTATTAGCCCTTTTGGCTGGCACTTTTCTTCTCTTGCATGAGAGGACTCCAAAGAGCATCACAATTACGCATTCAGTGGGCATATATCTATAGCTCGCATGCTTGCCTTTCTATAACCCATTCTCCTCTTTCCTATCATTCTGTGATGAATGACACCCATCACAGAGCCCTTAACTAATTATTTTCCATTAATCTGAGTCGAGCGGTTTCCTGTCACTGCTGTGCGCATCTTTCCCACCTAATACACACCAAACCAGGCAACCCGTCACTGAAGGAGGAAAAGAGGCAGCCAAGCCTAAACCTGGAGTGATGCTGGTGTCACCATAGCAACAGAAAGAGTGACAGAAGGCTCCATATGTATGTAATTAAGCAGTTAGAGGAAATTGGAGGAAGTGACAATCACAGTTCACTTTTAAACTTCACAAGATTCGTCATATATCTAACTGACAGGCAGAGAACTGTTACATAGTCAGATGCTTTTTCTTTTATATAAGCGGTAGTTAATCTGCGATTATTCTGACTATAAAAAGTAATCTAAAGCCACATATAATAAAGACAGTAATGGAAAAACAGAACAAAACAAAACAACCATATGCTGTATTGCCATCACTCATATTTTAGTAGATGCAGAGTAAGTAGTTGAAGTACTGTGAAAGCTGCATGTCTTTTTGATCTGTTACAACATAAAATCTAAATGAAAAACTTAAACAGCTTCATAAATCTGAACATTTTGCAACAATGCCTAAAAAAATTAAAACAATCTGTCATAATGTAAACGTGTGGACACATTTCTGTTTGTCACAATCATATGCATTTTAGGAATATGCAGAATTTGTAGGCATGGGGCGACCTTTGCCACTGGAAGCCTTCTGGTTTCCATTTGTAGTCCAAGTGGAGGTGAGCAATCACATTTGACCTGAAGTTAATGGTTCTCAAACTTTTTCTCACCCATTTCATCAGTGAAAGACGGTTCACCTCCCACATCCCGAAACTTTTTTGATCAATTGGTTAAAAAGCACTATTGCATCAGCAGCCTGGTGTTTACTTTTGCCCCCAAAAATCAAAATTATTGAACTCAGGATATACTGTATGCTGTTTATGGCTATGGTTAGAAGTCTTTAGAGAAAAATAACACAAAGGCACCCTAGGTGACAAAAAAACAGTTTATGTGAGTGTTTGTGGTGGCAAGCACACTTACTCTGCCAACTCCTCCAGGCTCCGGTACACATCATCCTCATTCAGAGCAGTGTCCTCCGAAGGAAAAGGCCTGGCACACACACACACACACACACACACAGACAGCAGAGACAGAGAGTGAGAGAGGGTACAAAATGCTTTATCACTGCACACACCTCAGTGTCCCAGGTAGAAAAATAACTAGTCAGAAATGTCGTGTTCTATCTGTCGGGTTGCCACTCATAGCTCCATCACTCCAACACTGCAACAGCAGAATCTATTCAGCAGAGGACCCCATCAGTCACCAACAACATTGTCAAAACATATCAACACACTGCTACTGGCAGATGGAAAAAAAAATAAATAAAAAAATCTGCCATCTTCCACCACTCTGAGGAATTCAAGAAGGAATACACATTTTTTTCAGACAGACAGACATGTCTCATAAATCCTCTCAGGGGTTTTTGGACAGCTTTCAAGCACCCTCAGGCACAATGTAAAGCAATATGAAATATAGAAAATGACCCTCGCCGCATACACAAAACAACCTGCCCTCTGCTTAAATCTCTCCTTACTGCCCACGCTTGTCCAGTGTTGCCAACTCAGCGACTTTGTCGCTAGATTTAGCGGCTTTAGCGGAGTGTTTTGTGTACATACAGCCTTCGTGCTGCGTCCGTTCGTGCGCTTTGGCATCGCCCGGACCCCGAAGAGAACAGGCAACAGGTGTAACAGTATGTAGAGATATGTGTGTCTGCCTTCAACATTCAGATCCGTAGCCATTATCTGAAAAGTGGATCAACGGCTATCACCGAATGAAGCACCTAAACCTGCACTGGAATAGCACACTTTGTTTTTCCAGTGCAAAGGAAGCTGCAGAGGAAGGGCCCAGAAAAGGAAAGACTTCACTGACTGAAAGAGGATTAAGACACAAGCTGGTGGGGATCCAGAGCAGCAGGGCTCAGAAGATAAAGAAAAAGCCTGATCACCTTTTCTACAAAACCCAGGTGATTTTAGTGTTATGATTGATTTAGATATTTTATTAAGGTACATATTTTATTTTAAAGGGCAGCACAGAGCTGTGGTAGTACTCCTGCCTAACAGCAAGAAGGCCCTGGGTTCAAATCCAGTATCTGGTCAGGGCCTTCCTGTGTGTAGTTTGCATGTTCTCCCCGTATCTGTGCGGGTTCTCGCCAGGAGACACACTAGTGACCTATCCGGGGTGTACCCCGTCTCCCTCCCTATGGTAGCACCCTATGGTGATTCCAGCTCAAACAGATTTTGCATATTGTTAAATAAAATGTGTCATTGTTTGTATCCTGTTTGAAAGAAACACTTTGAAGCCACTTGAGTGCATGCATGTATGTGAACACATTTGCATGAGGTAAAAGCTGATTTCAGAAAAATAAAAATGCAAAAAAATTCTGAGTTCTTCTATGCATGTATTTTTATTTAGTCATGCCATCATGAGACAACACATTCTTTCATTCTTTAAAATATGACTTATTTAGTCACTTGAGCTTAATTTAATTATATTTGTAGTGCTTCCAAAACTCGAGTCTGATGGAGTCACTTGTTTTGGGCTCATGTGCAGCCCCGTGTCCCGTTACAGATTTATTATATGAAAAATGGTGCTGCAAAGGACTTATATTTAGACCTATATTTTGAGGTAATTTAATCAGCAGCATTACATCATATTTTATAAGGATATGATGTGTCATCTCTCTCCTGTTAGACAGTGTTAAACATAATGCAACATAAAAATATTTTTTTTTGACCCACTGAAAATAACTTCTGACCGTAAAACATTTCAAAGTGGTAAAATAAATATATATTGACAAAATACAGGGTTTTTTTTTTAAATTATTTTTTGAGTTTGGAATTATTTTTTTTTGTGTCCAAATCTTTGAAGGTACTGTATTCTGAGCAATTCAATTTGCTTATGCAAATAAAATTGAGTTAAGCTGTATAATACTGCTGGGTAAATATCATACAACATTATACAGAAACCCCCAACAATCAAAGGACCCCCTAATGAGCAAGCATGTGGCGACAGTGGGGAGGAAAAACTCCCTTTTCACAAAGAAACCACTGGCAGAACCGGGCTCAGGAAGAGGCAGCCAACTGCAGAGACTGGTTGGGTAGTTGCTTAACTAATTTAAATGAATTGCAAATTTAAGGTCATTCAAGCCCTCTGGCTTTATACATGGTTTTGTTGAGAATTTAGTAAAAAAAAACTTTCTGACTCCATGCTTACTGACTAAAAAAGATCAGAGGTTCAATTCCCTTTTTAGGGCTTCTCCTTCTCTTCTGAGGTCATCGTTCTCAGCTGTCATTGCTGCACATTTCTCCTTGACAGCTTTTTCTTTTTTCAATTTCTTTATCAGTTTTTCCCATTCTTTTTGCAGGACGTTGTTGACCTGACTAATGTCCTTTTTTTCAGCCTTCAGCGACTCATACATTAGGTTAAGAACTCTTTCCCCTTGGAGGTTCTTGCGCAGCTCTGCGATTTCAGCTTGCAGAGCGGGATATGCCAGTCTAAGGGCTTCAACCTCAGCTCGGAGCTTGTTAGCCTTTCGCTGAAAAGATTGTTCTTTTTGGAACTTAAACAGTAGCATCTGAAACTCCCACTCCAGAGTCACAGTTTGACTGGTCATGGACTTTTCCTCTGCTTTCAGATTCTTATAAGCCATCTTAACAGCAGCTAAATCCGCTAAATTCTCACTGATGACCTGAATTTGCTGAGCTGCTTCTTCGTTTCTCTGCTTTAAGGCATCTGACTGTTGCCTCAGCACAATATATTTTTGTCTCCAGTCTTCTTCAATAACAAGCTGCTGGGCGACAGCAGCTTGTTTTTTCACAAGTTTTTTGTTGTGTCTTTGCAGGGCTTTCTCCTCAGCTTTAAGCTCTTCCAAATCTCTTCTCATTTGGATATTGTTCCTAATGTCATTGATTTGAGCTTCCAAGTCTGCGTTTTCCTTTTCTAAGTTCTTCAAACTCTTTCCTGCACTCTGAGAGTTGGAATATTCTTTAAGGAGATTTTGCCGCTCTTGGCGCAAATTCCTGTTTTTAGACATCAGAGACTCCATCAGGTCAGCATTGCTCTTTTCAATGACTGAAGATTTTACTTTAGCAAGATCTTGATGAATATCCTGAATCTGTTTCTGCAGCTCCTCATTCTCTCGCTGAATGTCGCAGACGTCATTTGCAGCCTCGTAACACTCAGCCAAACATGAGAGGTACTCACCCTCCTCGAGGAGTCTCTGGATTTCTTTTTTCCATACTTCATGCTGTCCCTTCATTTCTTCATTTAACTTCTTTAGCGCCTCGCGTTTTTTCTGTAACACTGTTGTATTTCCGGGTGTTTCCCGCAGGGCTCGGAGCTCCTTCCGGAGTGCTTCAAATTCTTCATTTAAAGCATCGTTTTCTGCTTTAATTTTGTCAAAGCCGTCTGTGATCACGGCGAACTCTGACGTTTCTGAAGAGGGATCGGCCTGTTGGTTGTTGTTGCTCATTTCTGTTTACTTGAAATCACTGAAAAAAGTTTAGTTTGTATTCACTAAGAAAACACAGTTCTAAGCTGTGCTGAGATTTTTGCTTGTGCGAATTAGTATGCTTTGCGAGGTCTATTCAAGGGTAGTTGATTTTGATCCTAGATCAAAGAGTGACATCACTGCTGAAGACAAATCCACCAATCAGTTTAAAGCTCAATCTGCCAATCACAATGCTTGTATACATTTAAATGCACCAACTGAAAACAGCAGTCAGGTGCACTGCCTAACTGCTGAATTACGGGCACTCTGTGGCAAAACCCTATTAAATGTGCCTCGGTGCACCTCCTGAACAACTGCTTCCAAATCACAAACCGTAGCTCCTATCAAAATACTTCTTGAACTGTGAGCATCACGAGGACCTGCTCTGAACAGCGGTGTATTTGTTATTTACTTGGTGTTAAAAATGTCATCGTGGGGGCGGTTTAAAAAGGGGGCTCTTTTCAGGTTTTGAGAAAATCTCCTCTCTAAAATGGCACTGTTCTTAATGGAGGAGGTGGAAGGGACTCCCTCCACTTGGACCCTCACAGTTTAAAATATTTCCATCGGTTAGAGTTGAGAGACACACTGTTTGAAAGAAGAGGAGCGGCTCTACATTTTGAGGGTAAAACGATGGCCGTAGAGTGAACACTGTGGACACAGCGGCAGCTTAAAAAGAAAAATTTAAGATTAAAATTTTGCAGTCTCCCACTCTCTGTCAGCTGGAGCTCTCAGTCTAACCGCCAACATTCCATCCAACACACACCCATTCTAAACTGTGAGAGGGGCGAAGAAATACATCAAACTTAAACTGACAAAAAAACCCATAAAAGATATTAAAAAGATCAATACAAGATGAACAGTTCAATGTCTTGGCTTCATTTTAAAGTTTGAATGGTGTCTGTAGCTGAAACTAAGGGCTGAAAAAGGAGGAGGTTGAATGAGGATTTGAAGACTCTTCCCATTCAAATGAAAAATTTCATGAAAAAAGCTAAATAATTTAAAAATGATAATCGTTAGAAATGAGAAAAATATAAGCACACATCTCCTGAAGAAGAGGAATAAAATGGTGGTTGAATTATTATTTTTTTTCTCTCTATCAGCAATTACAGACACTGCCTTATTTTACAGTTACACATCAGGGCTCTTAGAAAGATTGCAGCAGCAGTTTTGTGCTAATGCATTTGAGCAAAATGTGTCATGTGCCGCATTGAGCGCTGACTCGCACGTCAAAGTCGCCGCCATATTGGATGTGGCAAAAGCGGCCAACATGACCTGAGAGAGATGCTGCGCTCTGGCGCTGCGTGGAGTTTTTTCGAACCATTTTACAGTCAAAACTGGATCACATGGGGTTACCTTTCACAGGTAAGACTGGTGAATTCGTTTTGATTGCATTTTGAAAACAGAATTATTTTTTGTGCCTAAAAGTTTCCCAGTGTATATTAGTGCATATTTGAATGTGTGAATGAACACATCAACTTAAATAACTTTGTAGAAAGGTGTGTTGTGAAGTTCAGTCCATTCACTTACGCTAGTCTACAGTGCAGGTCTGCCACAACCAATATGGAAGACGCGCTGACGTGTCACAGCAATGCCCTGTTGCCAACTCCTCAGTAAGGAAAGTAGCTATTAGATGTCCTAAAAGTCACTACAAGTCGCTATATGACGGCATCACCAAATTTGCATAATTGTTCATTGGCATGCAGTTGCAATCAAGGCTGTAGGAGAGGAATAACATCTTTGGAGAGACAAAAAGTGAAGAAAAAAAGACCCTAAATATGTTTAGAACTACTAGGGCTGGGGAATATGGACCAAAATAATATCTCAATATTTTTTACCTGAATGGTGATCTACGAAATATATCTTGACATTCTTTTCTTCCAAAATGTTTAAACAAAAAAGCACTTCCGAGTCAAAGCTACATGTCCCAAATGTCACACAGACACTTTTATTAACTTTCAGCTGTAGATGTACATGAGAAATTGCTCAAAAATAAACCACTAGAATATTTAAATAACGCTCCTCAAATAAATTACAGATTTTTTCCTCCATAACAAAAGAAACAAAGCTGTGCTATTAAAATGTAAACAGAAATGATACAGAGCAAAAATAGCAGAAGGCTGAGTTATTCTTTTTACAAAGCCAGTCTGCAGTGAAGTAGACTTCACCAAAGTGCTTCCTCCAGTGTAAGATAACAAAACATGTAAACAGACTGAATGAAAAAAAACTTCCATTCTGCAGTCAGTAGGATTTCAGCTAGCTCAGTAAATGCATAGACATATGCGCTGACGGATCACAGCAACAGGCCCACCCGCTCAGTGCGGAGTTGTATATCCTCCACCGACTGCATCACCAGGACACGAACAGACCCACTTCCGCTATTAAGGTCACGTGACTTACGGTACATACCAACAGCCAGGTAAGGTACTCTTGGGGGGTCCGGGCGATGCCAAAGCGTCTGAACGGACGCAGTAGGAAGGCTTATGTACACAAAACACGGCGATAGCGGAGGATTTCAGGTTAACAAAAAACTCTCCAAAATGGAAACCTCACCGGGTAAACTTCGGCTAAATTTGTCGCTAGTCGCTTTTTGGAAAAACAGTCATTAGGTGGGTCTGAAAAGCCGCTAAACCTAGCGACAAAGTCCCTAAGTTGGCAACACTGCTAAGGTCCTCACGGCTAGTGGTGGGCGGATCGATCCAAATATTGATAATATCGATACCAACGTTGGTATTGATATTGATCAATACTACTGCAGTGTTTCGGCATTATACTGTCACCTGACATGTAACACATTTTACTTGGGGCAAAAAAAGGAATTTCTCAGCACTCCCGGCCCGCGGCCACTTCCGGCCCCGCCCCCTACTTCCGACCCGTGATTTGATGTAAAAAATATTAGACAATTTGTCCCTTTAAGTTACTTTTTTGATATTTCGCTTTCCCCTCCAATTAAGAGGAGTTATCAAAATGTCCAAAAAGCAACTTAAAGGGCCAAATTGTCTTATATTTCTTTACATTAAATCGAAGGCCGGAAGTAGGGGGCGGGGCCGGAAGCATAAATGTTTTATAATGTTGTGGAGTGATAATTTTGTACAGCTTGTTTTTTTAAGAAAAAAATCCAGAAAATAATTGAATGGATATTTTCTTATTACGTTTTCGTATTATACCTTCTAAACACTACCTGAAAAATTTTTAAATTTGTTATTGAATGATCATTTTCTACACTATTTAAGAAAAAATCCAGACATTACAATTTATGGGAAAAATTGTTTTGTTGCTGTTCTATTGTTTCAGAACAAAAACTTTTATTTTGATAAAGTATTTTCTATTTACCTAAAAACCGGTTGTTAAGTAATGACGTGAAATTCCATTTCCGGGTCCAAACTGTCACGTGATCAATATGCAGCAATGCCGTGTCCCTGGTTGTTTTAACTGAGCCCACTCGGGGAAAAAAACACACTCAGCTGTCATTTTTCCGGTGAGAAAGTGAAGCAGAAATGGCTGCAGTTCATAAGGTATGTTACAATCATCTTTAATAGTGAAGTGTCATTGGTTATGTTCATTTAGGAGCATTTGGACCCGGAAATGACGTCGGACTAAAAGCCCGGGTTCACTTTTTTTCTTAGGAGAGGCCCACAATTTAGAGGGGGTGGCCCACTGGCCCATCTTCAATATAGACAGTGGACTGAACCAATCAGGATATAGGACGAAGGCAGCCCCACCCTTTCTCTCCTGTCACTTTCAGCAAATAATAGCCGCAAGGAGGAGCAGAGCCTGCATGTGGATGACTAATCAGTTAGCTCGTTAAACAGTGCTGCTTTATCTTAACTGTTGCAGAAAGCAACACATTTCCACAAACATTACCCTTAAGTGCAGGATTACTGCAGGTCCCAAATGACCAACTTTGTTAAATGTCCTTTTTTACAGAGAGCTGCTTGTGACTGCTGCAGATTACAGTCTATTAGCTTAATGCTGCGCACAACTGAAACCTATTAAAGTCAGTGAGGTCATGATCAGCGCTAATCATCAAAAACAAAATGGGTACAGAAATGGAAATAGTGTAATAGTGTGTATTACTACACATACACGCTCTTCCCTAGAACAAACAGTAAACCATAAATGTAAATGATATTTTACAGCTTACGGCCACCCTTATGGGCTTGTATACATTTTTTGACCACCATAGTTATGCAACATGTTGTTGCCATTCTCGACAATGCCACTTTCCTTAGGAGTTGAAAGAAAAACCTATAACAGGACTGAATTTAAAGTATTTCTTGCCTCATCTTAAATAGACAAATAAAGTCATGCTTGTTTCCATGTGCGAGACTTAAAGAACTAGATTAGCACACAAAAAGAAGTGCAAATACAAAAGATGTCACTGTGGAGCCTAACAAGTGAGCCAGGAGCTGATAGAGAGACCTTCAAAGCTTTCATGAAAGCACTCTAGTCTCCGTCAGGACTCGGCTTTAAAATCCTTTGACTCTGTTTAATCCTGTGATATGATCAGATGACTGAGACTCGTTTCACGACCTCCTCAAAAGCCAACTGAAGTAGACTATGTCTCTGTAAAGCTGTGTGTATATGTGACACCAGTAATTAGCCTTTGTGTAATTAGAACATGTCAGCCATCAGGGTAATGAAGGCTCAGCTAGATCGTCAAAGGTCAACTCTTTCAGGCACGCATGCACGCACACAAACTTAAATATGCAGACCACGGCATGAGCCGCTTTGATTTATTTACTCTGCTAACTGTCCCATGCTTAAGTGCTGTAACTTCATTAAAACATGTATTTTCAAAAGACTATTACAAGTACTACTAACACAAAAACTGCCTCATCTGATTTATGTTACCTTCTCGCTAACTGTTATGAAGCACAGAGGGTGCTTCCTCCAGAGCACAATAACACACCCACATCCGAAGGCCCCCCTCCAATGAAATGTGCATTATATTATAAGTTATTAATGGAGTCCCGCAGGGCAAAATTTAATTACATAGTAGTTTGTGGAGATGTGCGCACATATCTATCGCCTCTGTGTTGTTTTGCGGAGCCAAGCATTGTCCAGTGCTGCCGTTTTCATTTCTCTTAATGGTGCAACTAGGTATAATTGAACTGTGTTCATAATTTCATCAGTACACCTCTGATGAGCAGTCTCTTGGCTATTCAGTGCTAGAAGGGGAAGGGGGGAGGGGGAGGTGGTTTGACTATGTGCAAGGTTGCCAACTTTCGCGCTTTAGGAGCGTGACACCCGCTTTCATTCTCAAATAAGCAGCCTCAGAGCCCATCCATGATGAAGAAAACTGACACATGTTAAACAGAGTTTTCAGGGGGGAAAGACTAGTCTGCTCCAAACTGCAAAAATACAATGATGACAGAGCGTGCAAAGGATCAGACTTGCCATCCGCACATTGAGTCGTGAGCTTCATAACCGCTGTTGAGATGATGTTGTGTATTTTTTTTAATTTTACAATTAGTAAAAGTGTAGTCAGTTATTGAAAAAAAATCAGAAAGAAAGAAAAAAGAAACCTTGTAACAGCAAAACAACTGCACCTGTGGTACCAGCATGCAGCCTTGCTCCTGGAAGGAAATTAACTGCATGGTTAGTGTAACCAATATCAAATAGAGACTTTATATACATCTGCATCACATTAATACCGTGCTTAACAAAGACCACCTAGTGCAAGGGTTATGCCACAGATGCCCTAAATTAACAGTATCGGTAATTACTACAATCATCTGTATGTTTCTGTAATGGTTAAAATTCAACAACAATAAGTAAATACTAAAATATAATTATTGTCACTGAATTTTTACAACCCCCCCCCCACAGAAAAAATATTAAAACACATTATTATTATTTTGATTAAGATGCCAAATTACAGTTATATACTTGCACTCCTGAACAGATAGACTTCTATTTATTTCTATTATTTTAATTCATTAAAACCAAGTTGTCCTAAAAGCTCCCTGAAAAGCCTCCAGCTGATCCAAATGCTGCAATGACAGGGACCAGAAAGAGAGAGCAGATTTCTCCCATATTGGCTTCTCTAAATTAAAATCATTCTTCTCACATACGAGGTACTGCGGGACACAACAAAGCCAATCCCCGGCAAATGTTTCAGCTGATTAGAATGTTGTCTGTCTCGATACTATATAGGTCCTATTATCCACGCCCATAATTTTCCAAGGTTTAATAACTTTTTTTAAGTCATTTTCATTTTTTTTTGCAAAGGCTCTCTTTCTTTTAACAAGGGTGTACACTCCACATACGCTAAAATATCTCACATTTCAAATCACCGTCACTCTCACATCTTTCACCGGTTCCTCAGCAACAAAGTGCCACATGTTGCCATATAATTTTTTGATTGGTTGACATGGTGCATTTTTTTCCCCCACTTTTACCATTTCTTCCTGCACCAAACAGGCATTACATGTGAAGAAAAATATACAGGAAAAAGCATGGCATAAATTATTGACCATAACACAATTTAAAAACCGTTAAGTGGTTTAATTAGTTGTCATTTGAACTGGGGCATCCGTCGACTTCAGAGAGTCAAAGATAGGGATTTTCTTTCTTTCACTTTTCTAGCTTTGTTTTGTTTTACCTTGAACCAATTATGGCAAACATTTAATCAGGTGATCTCTGGGTCACTGGCCATCTTTTGTGCATATTCAATATGAATTGGACTGACAGTTTTGCTGTAATATCATTGTCCTGCACTGAGGTGGTATCAGTCTGTGACTGAAGGTGCAATCTCAGACTGCACCTTCAGGCTGTGCAGTGCGTGTGACAAGCAAACGGACAAATATATCAAAAACAATACCCCATTCCCCCTCTCTGGGGGCGGGCTAATAATCAGGCCCCATCTTATCTTAAAGACCTCAGAGTGCCATATCACCTGAATAGAGTGCTTCACTCTCAGACTGCTGGTTTTCTTGTGGTTCCTCAAGTTTTTAAGAGTAGAATGAGAGGCAGAGCCTTCAGCTTTCAGGCCCCTCTTCCATGGAACCAGTTCCCAGTCTGAATTCAGTCTCTACATTTAAGATTAGGCATAAAACTTTCCTTTTTTGATAAAGTTTGTGGTTAGGGCTGGATCAGGTGACCCTGAACCCCATGACATAATCTCATTAAGCACAATTAAAACATTTTTTTTACTTAATAATTTTCATAAATCACAGGGTCCTCATCTCGCCCACCGCAGCTCTTCAAAGTTAAAACGACTTCGCTCCTCCTCCTCTCTGTCCTACAGTTTCTCACTGAATTGCATTCCTGTAACAAACCCCGATGTCTTTGTGATCATGTGTAATGTATTCCACACTCTTCTAGTGTAATGGGAACTGTTAACACAGGTGTCCTGTACAAATCCACAATGAGCCGGTCCCATTGATCCATTATTGTCAAACAGCGAAACAACAGTGTAGTTGTTATGTGTGAAAGCAGCTCAAATGATCAGCACTGGAAGCAGTTTCACGTCCCAGGACACGGCTTCATTTCTGCGGGGGTCGATAAATCGCTGGAGCTCCAGCAAGCTACCGCACTTTGCTACTTATTGTACCATGCCCGTCCATAAATCTCCCCATTCTCCCTCTAAACCTGGCACTGCAGTTTCATTTCCTGGGGAGGGGCAGCGTGTGCAATCAGCATGTGAGCAGGAGGCTTTTCTTTTTTTTTTTTCCTGCACGTGTGATGTTGCATTCACAGAGCTTACATGTGAAATTGGCACATGCGGTACATTAAAATGAAATGAAAAAGAGAAGCGGACCATGTGATGACAATAGACTAATAATGAGCTTGATGTTCAGTGGTGTGAAGGGGCGCATAATGAGCACAGAAAGAGAGGATAAGTGCAAACTGATTTTTAATTATGTTGCTACTTCAGCGTTGCAGTATATTTATCATACATCAATATTCTAATGTAACTCTCGGGAAGCAAAGATGCAGATGTCATTACCCAAGGCCTCAAAATGACTTATTTAGAAAGTAACCAAGCCCTTTAGATACCGTTACACATGCCTCCCATCATCTTTGTTAACCTGCTCCCTCTCTCTCTCTCTCTCTCTCCTTGTTCTTCGTCCATAGAGCTGATTGGCTGCAGAATCTATACCAACATGCCTACAAAGCTAGAGGCAGAGAAACGGACTGATTTTCAGAGTATTTTAGCAACCTTTTGTGTCAAAATTGAAAAGGAAACTTGGCAAAACAGGGTCAATTAATAGAAATGGGCTCAAAACAAAAGATTAAATGTTTTATAGTCTCTAGCTTTGGTCTCTTTATACAGCATTTTTTTAACTACTTGACCATTTTTTGTTTTCAGAATTTTTCCTTAAATTCCATGAAGTTCTTTTGTTGTCCCCTTGAGCAATAACTCTGAATCCCTATCCCATGTATATGTTTGAAATGATGATTGCAGCACTTTAAAGGGCTCAGATTTTGACTTGCATTTTTGTTTATGACTTTGATGAATTAAACCTGGATTTTAGTTAGCTACAGAAAGACTTTGGATAAAGCTGCCTAGAGGCGAGCCATAAATCTTTCATAGTTTTCACACTTTTGATATAATTAATCAAAACGATCTTAAAAATCCACAGCCCTTCATTCAGCTGTGTACCACTGAATTAAACGATGCTAGCTTTTCCTTCAATATACATAAATGTGCAGTTTGTTTTTCAGCAGTGGAAGATCTAAAAGGCTCTATTTATGCTCTCCATCAAGAACGATACATCAAATTCAAGTGTGTACCATTAATTAGAGGTGAGGTTTTACCAGGTTAACACATAATCACACATTGGAGTATAGTCATTATAATAATTAAAAAGAAAAAAAGCTTCTTTAAGCTGCTCTTTTATTCACAAGGGGTTACCACGGCACGGTATTTGATTTAATTTGTTTTTTTGTTTTTTGATTTTTCAAAACACTGGATGCACTTCCTGACACATCTTGCACGAGATCTGCTTCTCCTCCAGGGATCAAACCAGGGACCTTTCGCTTGTTAGGCAAACGTGCAAGGCACTACACTACAGAGCCAGTATAATGTTTAAAAAAAATTAGTATTCACAAATGTATATACACCGTATAATATCACATTGGAGGATCGTTCTCTAATCCCCCCTCTGTCAACTTCCTCCTCGTCCGCTCCCTGTCTATATGTGATCTGAGGTCTCTCGCGCTCCATGACCCTGATCCGCCAGAGGCCATGACATACTATATGCTCAAACAGCAGGGATCAGTGATGAATTAGGACACAAGCACAGGCGGGTTGAAGGTTACAGTTGGCTGAGGAGAGTCTGTGTGGATGCTAGGGTGGATCTCTGGAGGGGGGTGAGGGGTTACAACAGGGCAGAGGATGATGCAGGCTTATACTGCAGATAAGCTGCAAGAAAAGTAAGGTCACCACACAAAGAGATGGGAACATGAAGTCTTTAAAAAAAAAAGAAAAAAAAAGAGAGTATTTACAGTTTTGTCACTGAAGAAGACGTCGAATGAGGAAGGCAAACAAAATAAAACAAAATAAGATGAGAGCATTTAAGTCTGCAACTGATGTTCATGGTATCTGAGAGTGTTAAAATAACGCATCATCGCCTTCTACAGTGCTGTGCAATAGCCCTCATCTCATTCTATTTTGCTTTTAAGGAGCCAGACTTTCTTTTAATATTTTAAAGTGGTCTTGAGCAGTAACAGTCCAGGCTTTCTGAAACTCTTTCAAAGTTTTTCTTTGGACGCTGGCTGCTTTTACACTCATTTTCAGTCCAGTTCTTGCACCTGACCATTGTCAGAGGAATGCTTTGTTTTTTTGTTAATCAATTAATTGTATCTTGTTACCAGCAGCATGTTGTACAAACATCGTTTGTTCAGTTGAATCTATTAAAAAAAAAAAAGTCAAAGATAACACGGTTTGGCATGCATGAATTTCTATTTCTTCTCCAATTAAGTGATTCCCCAAGAGGTATTAGCCAAAAACTTGGCACATCTCAGCATGGTGTGCAGTGTGTTTATTAAAAAAAATCTTAGGAAACAAAGGCTGAAAAAAAAGTATCTACAGCAGATGAGATGTATCTGAAAGTAATATCCTATAAAAAAAATGGGAAAATGTCCAGCAAAGACCTGAAAGATGCATTAGGCCAGTTGAGCCATCTGCATTGGGGGAGGTCATTAGAGAGGTACAACAGAGTGTCTACAGCCATCTGTAAAGCATGGTGGAGGCGCTGTCATGGTGTGGGGCTGCATTTCAGCTAGTGATGTTGGAGATCTTATCAAAACTGATGGAATTATGAAAGTAGAAAACTACGGTGAGATTATGATACACCATGCAGTACCATCTGGAAAGTGTCTGATTGCCAATTACTTTTTTTTTCACCATGACAATGACGACAAACACACTGCCAATGCAGTGAAGGCAGACCTGAAAAGATAAAACACACCATGGAGCACGATGAGTCGTGGACTTGTCTCCCCTGAGCCCGGACCTCAAAATTATTGAAGCAGTGTGGGATCATGACAGAGAACAGAAGGCAGCCAACATCCACAGAGGAGCTTTGAAGTCCTTCAGGAAGACTGGAGAACTACTCCTGAAGACTACTTGAAGAAATCTTGACTTTCAAGTTCAGTAGAATTGTACAAAAAATTTTGGTTTTTGCCTTATATAATTTAATTCCATTTGTTTGCATGCGTCAATAAATTGCTGAACCTATTTCCCATTTTCCTAGAAAAATATAAAGAAACGAGGGCTGATTCAAGACCTTTGCAAAGCACTGTAGTTCATACATAAATTCTATCCTAAATAAATGAATAAACCGATTGTTGTTTTCGCGCAGGAAGTCTGTGAAATATAGATGTTAACTACTGGCAGGAACTACTGAGGCCTGATTACAGTGAACAGACGAGATCAATGGGCTTCAACGAAACATCAAAGATTAACACACTTTCTAATCAGTGTAAAGTTCAATGCATTGTCATGATATTTGTCTGTGGTTAAACATTCAAGATCATGGCGTTACCCTCTGGACATCAAGCCCTCCAATCTGAGGATGTGTTGTGCTTCTTTTTTTTTTTTCTTAATATCTTTTCTCAATATTGAGGCATCTATTACAAATTAAAAAATAAAACTGATCAAAACTAATGACCTGTTTCTACAGGATGTAAGAAAACGTTACTACTTCACTCTTCAACCCTGAAGCTTGAAATGTTATCGTGGCTCTCAGGTTCATTAATTGGCAATAAAAAAACTTCATCCAACTCCTGTTGTGGCCTTTTAGTTCCTTCTAATCCTTTTTTTATCCTCTTCAATTCCCCCCTGCATTTTTCATTGTCTGGTGAATGCTTTGCGACCAATTAAGGGGCATGTTAGTGAACTTTTTTAAAGATTTTTTTTTGCATTTGCCTGTAACTAAGGTAAAGTTCAATAAAGCCTGGACCTCAGTCCCCAGACCTCCCTTTTTTTAAGGGTAAGAACTGCTGCTTGTGTGGTTAATATTTTGGTGCTGTTGCAGACTAAAGAATGGATCAATCACGTTACACCAGCATCACCCAAAGTTACTGTTATGCTGAGAAAATACATACTCGCTGAAAGAAATTAATTTTTTTCGCTCAAGGACACTCCCTCAGTCGGGCGGCTGGTCCCTCAGTTAAAGGGCAATAACTCCAAAAACAGCTCTGTTTGAAAACCAGGCTTGGGAAAACTCCAAAAAAAAAAAAGAAAAGAAACATTAAAGTAATACCTTGGTTGCTGAGAGTAACATAGGTTGAGATTAGAAAGTCCGGTAATTTACAGTGAGGTCAAATGAGCATTGATTTTGACACCTCAGGAAGAAATGACCAGCCTGGACAAGCAGTGAATTAGCCAGCAGTCAGCAGGCTGTGCTGTCTTTATTAATGGCAGGGGACCTGTTTCCTCTCTGTCACTCTCTCCCTTCCTATTTCTTTCCCCTCCCTTCATTTCCTGGCAAGGCTCCTAACGGGTGCGCTCCGTCGACTCATTACTCAGACAGATAAAATGTCTTTTTATGTGGTGCCGGTGAGCCACCCAAACTCCAGGTAGATCAAGCAAATGAAGAGAACACAGGAGCCCGTTCCAAGAAATGTGGAGAACTCTCTCAGCTTCACCATTATTCCTGACTAAAAAATGCACGGAACGAAGTCCCCCGACTCCAAATGACGCAGTGCTGTCTGAGTGACAGATGGTAATGCATTGTCAGTCATCTTGTCCTGCATGATAACGCGGAGGCTGAATGCCGCCGCTAATTGCCTAAAATGTAAATTGAATTTCGAATGAGCAGCAGGCGTTAACAGCTACATCCATTTTAGAGTGGGCCGGTAAGAAAATGTGATCCAAATGGTTTCTGTGACTCTGATATTTGGGAGTGCTTCAGCCGTCTGAAAGATAAATGAGAGATAAAGGAGACTCATACCTGATGCCTTTGATTTGTGCAATGCTGTGGTGGGAGATCCTCGACAGAGCGGAGATTACCTGAAATAAACAAGGAGACAAACAGTTAAAGCGACTTAACTGCAAAGTTTGTGGAAACAAACCGACTTAACATGTTTGAGTCGAACCTTTTGAGCAGGTTTTCTACTAAACTGGCTTCGTTTTTAATTTAGACTTGCATGCTTCTCACTCCTTTCCCACAATCACATCCCCTCCTGAGCATTTCAGCCTCGGTGTCAGAGGAAAAGTTAGTACAATGTTCCATACATAACATAAAGTTTACCAGCTGGCTGTGAAATGCCTCGTCTGCATACCTGCACACCTTTACCAACCCACCTGTTACGAGGCTGTGCCCGCCATTTTCTGCACAGCACATATGTCACTTATCTGCGGTTACAGTTAGTGTTTATAATAAATTTAGATACCTTACCTTGTTGGTAATATAACAGGATGTATTGCAAAGAACTCATCATTAAGACATCTCCCTGCATAATATTTTCTAAAGCCATCTTCCCAGACTAAAGCAGCCCCAGTGGGCTTCATTATACTGTATTTTTATTCTTGTTACGCACCTACTTCATTATTCTAATAATAACTTAAACTTAAAAACTTAGTGTTAATCATTTAAGAGACTGATAATCTGAGACTGCATTTTATTAATGGATTTTCCGGAGAACGAAAGAAAAAAAGAAAAGGAAAAAAAAGGCAACAACGGAAAAACAAAAGTGAAAGATACCAGAGGGGACGAGCCGCTCTCATTTACGCTGTACATGCTGCAGCGAAACAAAACATGCTCCTTTCAGCTCCCGTGTTCTTGGAGGGTGATTATTGAACATTACTTGAGCGTTTCTTAGCAACCCCTCTCGTGCGTATGCGGCTCCACACAGGACTGTGTGTAAACATAATGCAGGCCATCATGTTAATAGTGACATTCAAAGACATGTGGTGCACTGCCACGGCTGGGTGGGTGGCACCTTTTTTTTTTTTTTTTTTTAAAAAACCTCCATACTTATTAGCTTTTCAGTACAAAATGCCCAAATGTGTCCATGCATGTATTTAAGTTGATTTGTTGCTGCTTATGAGTCACACGCAAGTGGGCTTACGGCTAAGGACTGCAGATGGTGTGCTCGCAGGCTCTGCAGAGGCTAGCTAGTTCAGGAAATTGAGGACCACCACCCCACGCACACACACACACACACAAACACAAACCCTGTCTCCTATGCCTCATTACCCACTCCTGGGTGTATTCCGGGTTGCAAGACCGTGGCAACGCCAGATGTCTCCTCAACAGGGAGGACAAAATTGTTATCTAAACCCCTGTTCCTCGGCAGGTGTGCCATTGACAGCCTCTCATCAAACTCCCCGTTCTCTAAACACACAATGTGGCACCTAAATGCCTTTGGTATTTAAAATTCAACTTGAGCACATGTTAATGGCTGTTATGAAGAGAACACCACCAGTTTAGGACCGTGGAGTGCTTGTGTTGAAGTGCTGTTGTCGGAAAGCCTTTCACTCGCTCTGTTCAAGGTGTTCTTGTCTTTAACATAATCAGTTACAGAAAGTAGACTGATTTCACTGAGTGCATATAGGTCACATTCATTACTATCAACCCACTCTATGGGGGGGGGTCATCCTTTTACTCAACAAGACTAATAAGAGGTTATTTCTCTGAGCTGCTAAAGACCTGTGTAATAGGCTGTTTTGGTCACGCTTAATGGTTTCTAACATTATACAGCAAAGGTACAGCAGTGTTGGGCCACCACATGTTATGCCCGATCAGCTTCAATGCATGTTGCTATTGATTATCCAAGTCGCCAGAAGTCTGCTGGAAGGCCGGCGCATTCTTTGAAACAATCCCAAAATTGGTATTTTAGAGTATTTTGGTATTTTAACTTGTCACTCATTTGTTTATAGTAACTGGACCCAGAGATGGAGACCAAAGAGGAAGAAGAGACAGACAAAGAAGCAAAACGAGACATAGAGGTAGATAGAAAAGATTACTGTGTGTCTCTGTTTCGGGTGCCTGTGTTGAGGGTATTTAAGAAATCACTGAGGATAAACCCATTGTGCTGCTCAGTGGCATTTTGCCCACTTGGCAAAAGTGCACAAAGAGAACACATCTGGCAAACTGCCCCATCATCATTATTGGCTTAATTTTTTTTTTTTTTTTTGGTCTTATGAGCCCACATTTTCTTTGTTTAAGGGTGACAGACAAGAAAATTTAAAGGCACAGCAAACATAAAAATGCAAAATGGGAATGAAACGGGGGGGGGGTGACGGATGGGTGAATACACTTGGTATTTAATGGCGGTTAATATTTCATGCTGTCTGGTGTGATCAGCTGCACTCGGATCTGGCTAAACACAGCTGCCTTGAGCCAGGTTTGCCCAGGTTCAAAGGATAGCAGAGCTGCTGGCTTCGAGCCAGAGAGGTCACAGCAGGGCCAGAGCCTGTGTGGCCCGGGGAGAGCGTGTGTGTGTGTGTGTGTGTGCGCGCCGGCACTGAGCACGCTAGCGTGACTTTCACACATCACATATTACAGTCTATTAATATTAAATCTCAAGTTTCCTCAACATGAGGAAGTTTGTTCTCTTTTCTTAGTTCATGTTGGCTTCACACATCATAATGTGAAAAATATGTTCTCAGTACTCGGAGCCATGGCAGCTCGTGACTCACGCTAGCTTCGGTAAGAAATGCTAATTTGCAATCTGTTTTCAGGGAAGGAATTAAAAAAAAAAAAAACTGTTCCCATGCACGGCCTACAATGAGGATTACATTTCTTATTCATCCATTTAACGTACAGTTACTGGTTCACTATCAACATCAATACATTACCAGGCTGGAGACTATTGAAAAAAAGAAATCACCTGCCAAGCACAGGGAATACAAGGGATACTGAAAAGGTAACTTCAGGGGGAGTCTCCCTTTAAGAGCTGGACCTTTTAAAATGCTTTTTTTTCAATTTTCCAAGTAAGAGAACTTGTTTTATCTGTTTCATAACATTACTTCTTCCAGTTTTCTCCAAGGTGTCAGTCTCTCTTACTTTCTTCTCTTTGCCCATGTTTCTGTTTTCCTTTCTACCTCTAATACACTCTCTTCAGCCACTTCTGATCCCTTAGTTCAGTCAAAGCCTTTGAGTCCCCACACATTATTAATTCCCCTCTCATCTTGTACTCCCCAGGGGGTCCTAACTCTACAGCTCGCTAGAGAATAAAGCCTCTTTCAGCCCTGTAGGCGTATGGAAAAGACAAGTCACATGACAGAGTAATATTGCAGGATTTGCCCCCCCCAAAAAAGCATGATCTCACCTTTAATCATCACCCCAACAAGCCCCTGTCATTCCCAAACACATAGATGACCCTTATTATCAGATGTGATGATGCAATTAGGGATGCTTGTGCTCACAGTTTCTGCATGAGACTGAAATGTAGCATTTACAGTCCACTTACTGCATATGAAGGTAGGTGTGTGTGTGTGTGTGTGTGTGTGTGTGTGTGTGTGTGTGTGTGTGGAGGAGAGAGCAGGGAAGCGGACGGAGGGATAATGGTTGCATCTGTGGACCGACGGGGCGAAGCCAAGTGTTTGCAAACACACCCACCTTGCGTGTCTCCAGAGTCGCCACGTGTGGCCTGTGTCCCAGCTGGGCGCCAAGCGACACCGCATGTGACCACCCAACGGCCAATCAAAAGGCCTGCAGCACACAGGTTCCCCCTGGCAACCGGGGCCAGACTAAATATGCATGGTCATCAGTTACCACATAGATCGAATCAAAAGTGCAGCCATATGCTATTACCAGTCGGAGGGTGTGGCTGTGATCTGATTAAGATGTGAACACAAGAAGACAGTCCATCACACATACACACACCCATCTGCCAATTTTATTTATATCTGATGAAGTTATGACATGATTATATCTTCCACTGCAAATCAGTGCAAGTATTGGAAGACAGCCAACAAAGAGGCAGAATTAATTAAAAATTCAGCGCATTACTTTTATTTTTCTCATGTCTCTCATTGGGCTCTCACTCAAACAGCTAACTCCCTAATACTGTGATATATTTATGAAGCATTCACACTTTGATTGGACATCATTGCTCTGCTTATGCCAGTCTGCCAAAGTTGTAGGCAAGAAGCAAAAGGAGCACAGAGTGGGAGAGCTGAGAACAGATGGCTGAGTGGGAACCCTGTGTGCCCATCAATAATAGAAACACAAAGTAGGGAAAGTGTGTGTGTGTGTGTGTGTGTGTGTCCATCCCACTGTCCCACTGCCTCTGGGAGTTTCAGCCTTTTACAAACCTTCTCTTATCCTCTGTCTTTTTTTTTTTTTGCTCATCCTCTTTCTCTCTCTCTCGCTCTTTTACATTTTCTTTCTTCTTTTTTTTTTTATACCCACACAGTTCACAGAAAATTGTCCTGAAAGCTTCTGTCACACAACCTATATAGGAACGATAAACACCAGTGTACAGGTACGCACACATAATTTAAACGTCATTACGTATTAAGATTGGGAATTCATGCATACCGGGTAGCCCAAACGTGTTGATTACTTTTTATTGCATAGGTGCTTTGTGTACACAAGACAATAAAAGAAGCAAGAAAGAAGAAATAAGTTAACTTCAAGTCAAACATTCAAACATACAAAACTACAACTGAGACAAACTAGATCAACAGAAATAGGAAAGGGCATTAGAACAGCAATAAAACCAAGCTGAGTACAACAATATTGGGTAACTGCCTAATTAAGTGGGCCAGACACCGAGCACGTATTCTCAATAAACAGCAACACACTTATGGTAACACACTGCTACAATCCATTCTCATACAAAAAAACACAAGAACTTAGAAATGCCTCTGTAATTTATATTAAGAATGCATGTACACCTGCTTTTTCTTGCAATTACCCAGTCAGCCACTCGTGTGGAAGTGGTGCAACACATATAATCAAGTCAATTAATGTTCACACCAAACATCAGAATGGTGACACATGTGATCCGACAGCGGCACGCTTGCTGGTGCGAGATCGCCTGGTCTCATGGCGTTTCTGAAAATGCTCATCTCTCAGCATATTTCACAGAGAGAGAGTAAACTCTATAGATTGCTAACGGTGTGAAAAAAAACAACAAAAAGTGAGTGACAGTTCTGGGTAATAAAAAAAAACAAAAAACCTTGTCAATAAGAGGTAAGAGAATTGCCAGACTGGTTGGAGATGATGGAGTACCTCAGTTAACCACTCTGTGCAACTCTGGTAAGCAGATAAACATGCCAGAATAGACAAACTGTCCACCACTGAAACAGATGGGTCATAAGAGCTGAAGACCATTTCGTGTTCCACTCCCGTCAGCTAAGAATACAAATCTGAGGCAGCAGTGGTCAAAGGCTCGCCAATGGTGTGTGAAACGTTTTCTTGGCAGTCGTTGGACCCGTTAATACCAATCAATCATAGTTTAAATGCCGCTGCCTTTCTACCTATGGTTGCTAACCATGTGCATAGGTATGATTTAGAATCTTTTCATGGCTACTTCCAGCTTGATATTGCACCATGTCACAAAGCTACATCTCATTTCAAGCTACTTACATAAAAAAGACAGCGAGTGTACTTCAATATCCTCCCCAGACTCCAGATCTACATCCAATATAACAGCTTTGGGAGGTGGTAGAATAAGAGACTGGGAGCACGAATGCACAGCTGACAAATCCACAGAAATCCTGTTATGTAATCATGTCGACGTGAACCAGAATCACAAAGAAAGATTTCCCATATAATGTAAGAAAAACATCAGCAATAACAACTGAGGCAGTTTCGAGAGCACTCTATCCTGCATTTATAATAAAATGCAAAGCAATTCAGAAAAAATAGAACATGTTGACTCTTTTTATATTGTCATCCTTATTACCTCTATTTCCGCCATTCTGCATAAACCCACATATCATGGTTTGTATTTGACCAGCACTGTCTTTCTATGCAAGAAACATCATGAATGACTGATCAGTCTCAAGCATCATGTTAAAATTGCTGGATGCCATCGGGAGCTAGGCCTGTGTAAATCCTGATTGCAGACAGATTGGCACCTGCCACACTGCACTAAATCCCTACAATGCGGGCCTTCCAGCTGCTTGATTACAGGGGATTTTACTGGGTATGTCTGCACATGAAAAGCCTCTGGGTTGGCCTGCGGGCCTGAAAGAGTGCTGCTGCTGCTGACCCCAAGGACCGCACGCACTATGAGTGCCAAACAAAATGTCTCTAAGCTTACTCGGGGTAGTTAGCCCACACACAAGATGCACATTGTTCCTACCTAGCCCACTGACTGGAAATGTGGCTAAATCTAACATTGCGCAGGCAATGATAAAGATTTTTAGCCTTTTGGAAACGCATATACTACCACCACCGATAAAGCATCGCTGTGAATATGTTCCAGCAAATCAATTTCAGAGCTTATTTAGGTTTAGGGACCTTGAACATCGATTCGATCTGAACCTGTGATGCTAGTAAGAAAAAGGGCAACAGTGGCTAACATGTACAAATTATACTCAATAGATTGCTTTGGCCTGGTCAGCACCTGTCGATGTGCTGCAGCCATGTCCATGACCTGTCCCATTTCACGCTATATCACCAGACAACTTCCTGCTCACTTATGTGTGACTATGCCTGTTTGGTAGATGCTGTACGTGCGTGTATTAGCACACAGACACACACACACACACACACTCAAGATGGAATATATTAGCATGGGCAGAGCATGAGAATACATTGTTTTCCTCCTTTTCTTTTTTCCCCTTTTTTTTCCCTTCCATATCCACAGTAATAGACACGGCTCAATGGGGCACCCGCCTGTAGAGAATGTGATATTAGTGAAAAAGAGCAGAGAAGGGGCCTTAATGGAAACTTAGCCAGCAATTGAAAATGACAAAAAACAGAAGGAAAAAAAAAAAAAGAAGTAGAGGAAATTTATTTATTATTACTGTTGGCTGATATGCTCCACAGCTGAAGAACAGACTTAGGGACAATGATTTTTAATGGATTCAGCTCTGTTCAGTTTTATTTTAATAATTCCAGCTCACAACAACAGTCATCTCAGGGTACTTTACATTCATGTGGTGATTCTGAAAACAAGCCCAGAATCTTGATTACTCTAAACATTTACAATCCATTGGACGTAAGTGAAAACATGCTCAAACTAAAGCTGAAAATCAGCACTTTATATAAACTCAAAGAAAGATGCTGAGGATAAAGAATGTGAAAGCACAAAGAAAAAAAAAAAAAGGTGACTAGACCGGTACTTTTATAATGCTTTTCTACTCAATTTGAGCACTTAAAGCACACTACAACCCTCACACATGTCCTCTATGCCTAAGTACTTGTAACTTAACATTCACACACTCACACTAATGGATGCATCAGGGGCAACTCATCTTACCCTTGGACACGCAGGTCGGATGATCTAGGGATCGACCCCCCCCCCATGCATCACAGTCTTATAACCTTCTGATGACACTTTAAGATGTGGAACAGCAGGAGACACTGTGGATTTACACTTCTGTGTGCAGGATTTCTTTGCACCATGAACCCAGTTAAAAGGTTTAGTAAAAAAAACTCAGAAAAGCTTCCTAAGTGGCATTATTACTGAATAAATCTGCACTTAAGCTGACTGAACCAAGCACCATTAATAACACTGATCACACAACAATAGCACAAAAAGTCCCTCTACATTCGACAGAAACCAGTCAGTCAGGATTAATATTCTTGCAGCTTACTTGTTGCAACGCCGGACCATTCATAATAAATGAGGGGGCGATGTGTTTTAGAGTATCACAGCAGTGTTTTAGCTTAAGGCTGAGCAAGAGGGTGTGGGGTTTGGGGAATGAGTGGGTGGCGAGAGGAACTTGAAGACATTTTAGTGATTCAGCAGCAAAAGTCGAACAACAATTCTCCCACTGAACATCCCCGCTGAGCAGGCTCAAAGTTTCTTGCTATGTCAACTGATAGAAGTTGTTGAGATGTGGTTGCCACAACCCCCAATGCCAGCGGCACTCCACGAGGACAGCAGCCTCTCGGAGTAGGATTATGCACATCATCACAGAACCAAAACCACTGCAGAGCAGCTCAAAAAGAATGTCATGAGGTATATATGTGAGGGTGTCAGTGAATATCATAAATCAGTGTTCAAGCGTTGTTGTGTATCATCTCCAAAGATGTGAAAAACAATTCTTTGAAGATTTATTCAGTGAAAGTTTAATGGAAGGCTTCGGTGTAGGCATGATGATGTGTAAATGTGACTGTAGAAGGCTGGATCACTTGTTGCCTAAGGGGTTCGATTAAAGAGGTAAGTAAAAAAAAGAAAAGAAAAAAAAAAGAAAAAATGCAAACCTATCACCTCTCAGAGCACCAAGGCAACAAAACATGTCTGCCCTCAACAAATTATGGATGACACCTACATTTACACTTGTTTGACCAAAACAGCTCTTTGGGACATACTGTCAAAACAGCACATAGCGAGACCGAGTGACGTTAGAACAACCTTCCCCCTGCTGAGTAATACTTGAGTCCAACTCTGATGATCTCACAACGTACTGAAAAGCAACTGTAACTGAAAGCGAGAAAAATGATTTTAAAAAAAACTATCTCAAAGACACGTTTTTATTAGGTTATCAGTTCTGGAACATCCTTTGCCTTGGCTGCAGGTCACCTTTGAGATAGAAATGTGCTGGCATTTAATATCAACCGCTCCTCAAGGACTCAATGAAAACAAAAATTGAATAGGAAATGAGAAGATGTGTACGTGAATACGGATGAGGAAAAATGTGCCTGCTTTGGCTGGCCCACTTTTTCCGCTCTTCCTTAAAAAGAAAAAGAAAAAGTGGTCTGACATTTGCATGCCAGAGTGACCGAACCTCCTGTTGCCATCAAAATTTCTCATGTGTTACGTCATGTTTCAAATACATTCATCAGCTGCTCGCGAGGCTACAAACTGTCCAGCTCACTAGGCTGTCGGTGACATTTTAATCAAGGGGGTACGTGCATTTGGGCAATTCTGTGACAGAATGTGTCATTAGATGTTCCACTACGAAGCAACAGACAGACAACAGGGTTTCTGGATTAAAAGCCAACCAATGAAAATACAGATATTATATTTAATTAAACAACATCTACAGTTCAAATTTAACTCTCGCTGAAGTTTATTTTTGTTAGTGCATGGGTACTGGTTTTATACTTTGGTTAGCTGAAATGATAATGTTCCCAACAAGGAGGCAAAAGTCAATATACAACCTCCTTCAAGCCGACCCCAAACATCATTTATTTCTTTATACCTTGAAGGGGACGTAGAAGCCAAATATAACTGTTATTGCACCACATGTGATATACACACATCTCCGCACATGGATATTTGCATAACCCTGAGTGCACACTTTTTTCCTGCTTGTCAGATCTATAATCTGTTTAGTCTGCTAGCTGTTTGCAGAGCATTTCCAGTCAGGATGCCGTACAACACTGTCTGGCTCGCAACTCAACAGCAAACAGCTGCTGCCTTCAGCGAGCCCATTAGTTATTGCACAGCCTTTCCTCCTCATTTTTCAGCTGCAGTGGGACAACAGTGCAAGACGACCGACGTCTGTGCAAGCATAAAATGAGATATACAACATAAAGGTTCAAATAAATAGGAATGTTTTGCTCTAGCTCAATCTGCAAAAGGCATGTGCAAGTCAAATCACTTGAATATTAAAAAGTTACGATGAAGTTAAACAGATGAAACAGCGGGTGATTAATGATGATAAAAGCACAACAGAGAGAGAGAGAGAGAGCAAGATCTGTTGTCTCTTGGTCTACTGTAAACATTTCAATTTTAAAATCATCATATAAAGTCAAAGTCACTTCGACATGTAAACGGTATATTCAGTTTTAGTCGCCCTGTGTGTACGTCAGAGATGATCCCTGACATAAAAGCTGCATGTAGCGACACAAGGGTTTAGGGCTTTAGAGTAGGATGTTGTGATAAGGGCAGACTGGGGATCATTGGAGGAAAAGGGATTTCCCATGATGTGATGGAGCTGGGCTGATGGGGCTAATACTTCCACATAGTCCTTATCAAACACAGACACCTCAGTGTGTGTGTGTGTGTGTGTGTGTAGAGAGAGAGCGAGAGAGACTAAGGCACATGATGGTCCAATAGGTTCGGTTTGACAGAGAGTACTGTGTGAATGAATGGGATTAAACCAACATCCGTAATCCAGCTGGCCTGTGGGAGGGATGTCTGCCCACCACCCTCTGCTGGAGGAGATAAGAAAGTTGGGGGAAGGCGGGGCATGGGCAAACCTCCCCAATTTGCAAACATCTGAATTTACTGCAAAAAGAGCACTGATGTTACAATAAAATTATTAGTTTGGTGACTACTTCTTAACCTATGAGGAGCTTTGTTGGATTTGAGAAAATAATCTTGATAATGGCAAGCTGCTCCGGGTTGCATTTTGCCTTATGCAGAATCCAGTGTTCTTGGAATAAAAGGTATCTTTGATCTTTGTGTAAGTTCAATGCTAAGTGACGCCTTTAAAACTAGAAAGGTTAGGGATTTTACTAAATAACACTGTATGAAACCTATTGTGTGTGGGGTGGGGGGTGGGGGCACTCCTAGTAATTTTATATTACTATAGCCAGAAGGTGCCAGTATTGCACCCAAAAGCTGTTTGTCGGCTGCCATTAAAAAGCAGAAATCCTAAGTTCAGGTCAAGCTAGCATATCCAAAGTCTACAACAGTCATTTGAGAGCAGGTAAGGGGTCTTCAGAGAATGGCTGAATAAGGCTCTGAGAATATTGAATATCATTTTCATTTTAAGTAGGGCTGCAACTATCGATTATTTTAGTAATCGAGTATTCTATTGATTATTCCACTGATTGATCGAGTAGACGGATAAGAAATACCTTTGTCTTATTAACCGTTCATCTGCATATTTTAACTTCCGTAGCTTAACTGCAGATTTTTCGCTGTGTGAAACAAACAGCGGTGGACGGAGCAGCTACAGAGTTCTCTTTTCTTCACGTTAACACTTGCTGATCAGGTGGCTGATGAAGGACCTCCAGCTGTTTCCCAGTTACAGGAAAAGGCGCTGCTGCTTCGAATGCTAGGAAAAAAGTTTGCTTTCGCTGCACCTGAGCTCACTGTCTCCATTACGGCTCCGCCCCTTTGTGCTTGCGGCGTGTGCATGCAGACCGCATGTAAAACGGATCGAATTGTTTGACTTTTGCCGTCAGATCAAAAGTATTTGTTTCTATGTTTGGCAGCAGCAACGCAATTGGACCATCATTCTGATTGCAAAAACTGACAGGCCTAAAAAAAAAAAGAAAAAGAAGTATTTGTTTCATTTTATTCATCTTCCCAAATATCAATACATCATATATTTTATGGGCTATTATCAAGAAATGCATGCATTTGTGTGCATATATTCAAACTGTGAGCCATAAATACACCAGGATAACAATCATATGCACAAAGCAAATGGGAAAGCATGCTGCTCCATATAGACTTGGCATAATAACGACAATAATCTAGTTTAGAGAAACGAATAATATACATTGGATTTTATTGCCACCACTGATACTTCAATGAGCATGATCAATCAAAGTAATTCTGTAAACATATGCACATGCCTTCACTGGCACTCATGCTAACCTACACAAATTCTTGGAGCTAGAGCCACTCCGGGGTGTGGAGCTTATTGGTGTCTTTATTCATGCACAAATGGGCAGCTTTCCTACGTCCCCTGTCTTGAGAGAAGTGTTATTTGCAGATGATGAATCCTACAGCAACCCACTGATGCTCTATATTCAAACTGGTTGGTGCAATACACAATTTGGATTTTTTTTTTTTTTCTGGCCTTTCCCTTCAAACTGTGGCAATATTCATTTCTCTAAAACCCTTATCTCATACAACAATGTTTACCCAGAGGAAGAGGTGCGTGTAGCCAGGGCTGCCTTTATATTCAACTAATAGAAAGTCAAGTGGGAGGTATTCATAACCACTTCAGGAAGATGATAAGCTGGAGACTGGCATCTGAGACATGGAGGAATTTTAATGGCATAAAGCTTTTATTTGTCTCTTTACTGAAGCGTATCTTGGCAGTGCAACAGTAAAGCATCTGTATGCACACTGGGGGAGACAACGTCAAAAGTATTAGTTTTCATTTTCACACGTTTTAAAATGGCAAAGAAGCTAATTTGCCCCGGACTTATCACGTCATTTACAAAGCACATTTGTCAAAAAAAAAAAAAACTGCAGACAGGAAAAGCAAGTGAGATCAAGAGAAAAGGGCGTCAGAACAAAGTTAGTAATAGTTTAGTGTGATCGATGCTTTTAGTTAAGCAGTGACAGAAGAGCGATGGCTGCTACCTAGAGGGCTCATCGCAGTGGCCGGCAGGATGTTTCCATGGGAGCAGTTAAAGTGACAACTGAACAAAGGGCTTCCATTACAGGCCCTGTCCCCTGTGCTCTGCCACTATTAAGACCCTGTCTGGGGAACACCTAATGCTGCTGACAGATGAAGAGGAGCACAAGGCAGTGGGGAGCAATCTAAACTATCGGAGTAGATTCCATTCACTGCTGCAACTACATGTCAAAATAACACTGAAAGAAAAACTGGCAAAGTACAGGTGGTGTGGTTATTTCTGCAAGCGTTCTTCTTTTCCTGTCTTTTTTGTCACCTTAAAACCATGGCACTGAACACTTCCTATCTACACTGACTTCTTTGATAAGCAAATAAAATCAAAGTTTGCCATAATCTCAATCTGTGTGACACTTAAAGTTAGAATATATTTAACAGTGTGACCCCCTGCACAGTGCCTAAATTTAGAATACAAAGTGGGAATTAGTGTACAGTACTATCAGAAAATAAATTTTATAATGAATCGTTCATAAATGGGGAGCTGACTTTATGGGAACTTAAACATGAATTATGTCATATTACTCAGTGGATAAAACTCAGGAATCATAACTGCACATTAATGACCTCGCAAAATAGGGAACTAAAAAAAATGGGATTTTAGCAGTGTGGATCTGAAATAATCACGGGTGAGGAAAAGAAGCCTACAACGTTATGCCAGCAGCAATGACAATTACAGTCTCACAGACATGCTGACAAATGGAATAAGGTCAGGCCATGCGCACACAGGAAATGGCACAGTTTTTAAAAGCTATGACAAAATGAAGCAAAACCAAAGAACAGGAAAGAGAGAAACCAGAAAGAAACACAAAGCCTGGTGTTAAGTGTTTTTAACCATTAAGGCCTCCCAAAACAACTATTGTGGGGTCAAACTCAAGTGTACAAACAACAATTCAATTCAATTCAATTCAATTTTGTTTATGTAGCGCCAAATCACAACAAACAGTCGCCTCAAGGCAATTTGTATTGTGGGTAAATGCCCTACAATAACACAGAGAAAACCCAACAGTCAAAACGGCCCCCTATGAGCAAGCACTTGGTGACGATGGGAAGGAAAAACTCCCTTTTAACAGGAAGAAACCTCCAGCAGAACCAGGCTCAGGGAGGGGCAGTCATCTGCCGGACAACACACTTTTAAGAAACATTTGACTAGTCCACAAACGTGTCTGAATCTAGTAAAGGTTTACTGCTAAATGTATCCTACTGCGATTTTTATGAATAAGCACAGCAATGAAAAAAGTGCCTTAATGCAGCAAAAGGCTTTGGCCAACCTCTAATATAAAAATATATTTATCTTTATAGTATTCACGGGGATCAGAGGACTCGGACAATGCAATGTGCCTGCCTCATGGCTGCATGTAGCGCCATATTAAGTGATGTCTCTAATAGACCTCAGACACTGACCACAAAGTTTACAGGCAGTTTCACTGTCTGTCAGTTGGTTATGAATTCACTCTTCCTGTCTGAATGCATCTGTGAAACAGCCCTGTACATGTCAACGTGGAGCGCACACAAGTGTGGGGAACGTGTCAATCACTGTACCAGCAGCTAGGTACCTAAACTACAGTGAGACCACCTCTGAGCCCTGACAGTAGGAACAAAGAAACTTAGTGACATCATAAAACGATACAAGAGGGTTACATGTGCGCAGCCGAGAGAGCATTAAGACGTGTCTTACATAAAAATACATTTGTAATTTGTAATTTTATGGGTGGGCGAAGTGGGGGTAGGGGAGCAAAAGCTTGATGACCGCTTCAAAATGGACTCATCTTTTTTTTTGTTTTTTGTGAGTGTGTGTCCATGTGTGCGCTTTGGTCTATAAAGTATAACCAAACTCCTCCTACAGTTGGGCATGTTCACATGCCGTGTGTTAGGATACTTTCCCAGCGATGTTAAAGTGTGCAAAACTGTGGTAAAACTGGAAAAAGTAAAATAAACGCAATCTCGGTGACGTCTGCAGAGTTCACGCTGACTATTTAAAAGTTTTCAGACTGCGTAGTGACGCAGGTATTCCCAGCAGCACGAAGCAAATCTTAAAGCTGCAGCACGGAGCAGGAGGCACATCTTTCCTATGAGCATAACAGGTGCCTGGCAGAAAGACAGGGATGTAGGAAAGTATGAAAGTAGGAAAGTATGAAATCTTCAACTGTAAGACAGATCCCATGGGCTGGCATACTATGAATGCAGTATGCAAAACTTGGAAGCAATTCTCTGACTTCTGATAATGCACTTTTTATGACATACAGAACACCAAAAAGGCTGAATGCGATAGTTTTTGATTGGAATGCAGAAGTGTTCGTGTTTGCAGCAGAGCACAGAATTAACTTTACCGCTGTTTGCTATTTACAAGCAAGTATTTTGATTTTTACAGATAATGCTTGGGGTAATTTAGAAATGGTGTCATCACATAATGCGTTAGGTCTAGTCATCCAATTTGACAGCAAAGCCACAACTGAGTTTGCAACTTGACACAAAACACCGAACATCTAAGTACATCGTGAAGGCTTAAAAAAGAAAGAAAGAAAGAAAGAAAGGAGTGAGGGGCTGTAAGTACTGCATCACACCATCAAAGCAAGCTACTGAGAACCAAATCCGCCACGGGTGAGAGTATGTGTGGAGCTGGCAGGGGGTTGTTCAGGGTGACGGAGAGGGCACGGGGTGCTTTACATTACCGGAGATACTGAAGTGACAGACCGAACATCAAACGCATGCTGTACATCAAACCTAAGTTGGGAAGGGGGAAACCCTGCATTCACATCACATCAAAAAAAAAGAAAGAAAAAAAACTGTAAATACGAGGACAGAAACGGGGAGAAAATAAATCCCATCAGTCTTCTAGAAGTATGGATACCTGTCTTCTGCCCTTCTGCCTTCAACTAAAGGAATAAACCGGTCCTAAAACGACTGCAAAACAACATTACTGCAACACTTGCTGAGAAAGAAAAAATACCACAGGTGTGATTTGTTTTTACATCCAGTTTGATTTCTCAATTCAGCCAACATAGCATAAATAAATGCATCGAGCAATTCAAAGCAAACAGCGCATTGCAGGGAATGTGGGGGTGGGGGGGCAACACACACACATACACACCACACAAGCACAAAAATGTGTTACTATCTTGCATTGCAGCAAACACGCTTGTGTGTGTGTGTGGGGGGGTGCGGCGTGTTGCCAGGAACTGAATAAATTTCGGTAACAAGTTAAGACACCGTTGGGTACAGACTCTTCTCATAGTGCGCCATATGCACAAAGCAAGGCTGAATGTGTAGGAGTGTACGTTAAAAGGTGGGAGGAGGCTATTCTTGGGTGAGATTATGTCGCTTGAGATTTGACAACCCACAGCTACGCTTCAAAAGGACTCATCTCATATTAATGAAGGGAGGCAATGCCTTTCTCTAGCAATAGGGGGGGGTGACCAAATACATAATGCTACGTGTGCGTGTGGTATGAATATATGTTTATAGTTGTATGTCCAATTGTTGGCGTGCACGCGTGTGTGCGTGCGTGCTCCATCATGAATCCATGTGTCTGTATGTGACAGATCAAAGGAGGGCAAAAATACAGAAAATGCTTAATTGGGCTCTCTTTGTGCTGCCACTCTTTATGATGCCCCACACAATGCAAAGTGAAAGATGCCTCTCAAGGCCCCCCCCCCCCCCAGAGTTCATGAACTGTGGGTGAACGACACATCAAAGCAGGCGACGGGAGCTGAGAGAGAGTGTCACGTCAAATTGGACAGAGGGAAGGTTGGTGCCTGTTAACCTTTCAGGATGGCCAGACGCATCAGCCAACACTGGCAAGTCTGTGTGGTGTCACACTTCCACTTTAGCTCTACCCCCCCGCCCCTCCCCACTTCACACTGAATATTTTCACATTCCCCGACTCTGAAACCACTGGTAACAGCCCGTGCGACAGCGAGAGAATTGGGCGCGCTGTATGTGTGATGTGGTCGGAGCTCCAGGCTACACAGACCGGAGTGCGCTTGTCAGCCAATGTGAACAGACACCAAAAAAAGAATAATGCATGCTGATGAGGGTGGTGCAAAGGTTGGAAGTTAGGTGGCCACAGTGGTAAAGGTTCTACACTGGTGAATAATTCCCTCTCATGAGGCAGGTTAATGCCTCTCCCGGTGCCAGCACGTCACTCAGGAACACCACGGCATTTTGTTGTTGCCACAGTTGAGCTCAGATCTCGGTTTTCCTACATAAAGAGATGCTCAGTCATCTGCTATAAATTAGCATTCTAGCTTTGCTCCACTTCATTTTATTTATTTATATATGTATTGGTTCTCCGAGTACAGTTTGACAGTGTACTGTAATTACTGGAGGTGCAGGAGCAGACTAGGAGCAGAAAAATAAATTTATGCATATGATTTGTGGGCTGTGACATAATCAGACCACAAAAATGGCAGCTTCATTACTAGAGAGTCCATCTCTACCATCATGCAGTTTTGCTTTCTGGCTAACAAATAACAACACAAACTATTTATTGCTTCATTATCAATGTAATAAAAAAAAAGGTTGTGAAATATGTGATTGCACAGCTGGTTGTGTGGAATAAAAAAATATTGTGCATCATCCATAAAGAACCTCATCTGTAAAATGATTTTCACGCACCTTGTGTATTAAGATAAGTGAGAGTTTGTGTGAAATTAATTTAGTTGGACACTGGCAACTCAGAAAAGCAACTAAGATTATAAACATAATACATAAGCTTTATCATCTGCCACTGTGTTGTAATGAAGCAATTGAAAAAAAGCTCAGATCCCGTTGTTATATCTTCTTTCAGATAAATTTGTTATACTGCAATTTACTGCAAATTAATTTAAAAAACCAACAGGTAATTGTTCTAAATTTTTAATTTCATATTGATTCCTTCAAATTTCCATAAATTCCTTTTCAAACTAGACCAAAAATGCAAGTTTGTTCTGTCTTTTTCTTCCCTGACTCAAACCCCAAATCTATTTTGCTGCTGAAAGAGATTCAACATCTATCTGCCAAACTGTTTGAACCCTGTTTGCTGTGGAGCATAACTCAGGAGAGGTGAAGCTGTATCAAGGGGATGTTCTTAGACAGTTTTTCCAGTTAAGCAGAGTGCGGTAAGATAAGTGCAGGAGTTTAAAGCTCCTGCGTGCAGCTACAGCTTCTGTGGTTGCAGTACAAACACTCACCGTGGCTTGCAGGGAACTCACTAAACAGGATGTGGGTTGTGTTGGGCTTTGGTGTTTTCACTTCTTTGTGTGCACTCCAGCATGTGTGTGCCTGTAAATTTCCATATGAGAGTGTGTGTGTGTGTGTGTGTGTGTGTTTTAAATCTGTTTAAAACTCTCTCCTACACACACACAGACACAAACACACAAAAAGGATTCACCACTGCTTGACTGTGAACTCTACATACGACGTATATTGAGCGATTCATAGAATAACATATTTTAACCCCAATGATTGCAAAACGCTGCTGTACATGTCAGCGAAATTCAAATCTCAAAGGGGAAAAATTAATAAATAAATGAATAAAAATCAGCATGCATTAACCATTCCAATGCTCCACTCTAGGCAAAATCAATTAAAAGAAATAAATAAAGCCACAAAACAAAATGTAAAAAAATGTAAATGTAGATATATATATATATTTTAATCATCTACACAACCCTACTTTGGCCTACTGGGTTTACCTCAGATTTTGCTATTGCAGGTTCTCAACAGTCTCACCCAGTTCTATACTACATGACATAACAGGCCACACACAGTAGTGCTAGGCCAATTGCTGCACTTGAATGCCTTGGGAGATATAATTGGTGCATTAGGACAATCTATTCAAACACAAAAATCCATTCTTCCTACATTCTGGACAGCCCAACGTCCTGGAATGGCATTCATTCTGTAACTGATCAATAAACACTGTATAATACATCATATAAAGATATTCAGTGTACAAATGCAGCACTGCTGCTTGTCGATTAACTCAGCGAGGAAAAACACAGACACAGCCCCCCACCCCACCCCGACATCTCTGAACATCTCTTATGTGCTTAAACTGTTTACAGTGTTGTTTACAGTGTAAACAAATGTGTCTAATATTGCACTTGGCTTTGATGTTTTGATACCCAAGTATATGTCCTAGTAGAGAATATACAGCCAACAGGCTCTATATTAAAGATGGAAGTTGCTAGCATGCCATCAACCATTGGGTTGTGGTATAATGTTTTGGATCCTCAAATTGTGCCATCTTATTATTTATTTTTTTGACTGTTTCTCATAAACTTGTAGACAGAAGTCTAACCACATTTTATACACACACGCACACATACACACATATATATATATACACACTGCTCAAAAAAATAAAGGGAACACTTAAACAACACAGTAAATCAAACTCCTGTGAAATCAAACTGTCCACTTAGGAAGCAACACTGATTGACAATCAATTTCACATGCTGTTGTGCAAATGGAATAGACAACAGGTGGAAATTATTGGCAATTAGCAAGACACACTCAATAAAGGAGTGGTTCTGCAGGTGGGGACCACAGACCACTTCTCAGTACCTATGCTTTCTGGATGATGTTTTGGTCACTTTTGAATGTTGGTGGTGCTTTCACACTCGTGGTAGCATGAGACGGACTCTACAACCCACACAAGTGGCTCAGGTAGTGCAGCTCATCCAGGATGGCACATCAATGCGAGCTGTGGCAAGAAGGTTTGCTGTGTCTGTCAGCGTAGTGTCCAGAGGCTGGAGGCGCTACCAGGAGACAGACCAGTACACCAGGAGACGTGGAGGAGGCCGTAGGAGGGCAACAACACAGCAGCAGGACCGCTACCTCCACCTTTGTGCAAGGAGGAACAGGAGGAGCACTGCCAGAGCCCTGCAAAATGACCTCCAGCAGGCCACAAATGTGCATGTGTCTGCACAAACGGTTAGAAACCGACTCCATGAGGATGGTATGAGGGCCCGACGTCCACAGATGGGGGTTGTGCTCACAGCCCAACACCGTGCAGGACACTTGGCATTTGCCAGAGAACACCAGGATTGGCAAATTCGCCACTGGCGCCCTGTGCTCTTCACAGATGAAAGCAGGTTCACACTGAGCACATGTGACAGACGTGACAGAGTCTGGAGACGCCGTGGAGAGCGATCTGCTGCCTGCAACATCCTTCAGCATGACCGGTTTGGCAGTGGGTCAGTAATGGTGTGGGGTGGCATTTCTTTGGAGGGCCGCACGGCCCTCCATGTGCTCGCCAGAGGTAGCATGACTGCCATTAGGTACCCGAGATGAGATCCTCAGACCCCTTGTGAGACCATATGCTGGTGCGGTTGGCCCTGGGTTCCTCCTAATGCAGGACAATGCTAGACCTCATGTGGCTGGAGTGTGTCAGCAGTTCCTGCAAGATGAAGGCATTGAAGCTATGGACTGGCCCGCCCGTTCCCCAGACCTGAATCCGATTGAGCACATCTGGGACATCATGTCTCGCTCCATCCACCAACGTCACGTTGCACCACAGACTGTCCAGGAGTTGGCGGATGCTTTAGTCCAGGTCTGGGAGGAGATCCCTCAGGAGACCATCCGCCACCTCATCAGGAGCATGCCCAGGCATTGTAGGGAGGTCATACAGGCACGTGGAGGCCACACACAATACTGAGCCTCATTTTGACTTGTTTTAAGGACATTACATCAAAGTTGGATCAGCCTGTAGTGTGTTTTTCCACTTTAATTTTGTGTGTGACTCCAAATCCAGGCCTCCATTGGTTAATAAATTTGATTTCCATTGATGATTTTTGTGTGATTTTGTTGTCAGCACATTCAACTTTGTACAGAACAAAGTATTCAATGAGAATATTTCATTCATTCAGATCTAGGATGTGTTATTTAAGTGCTCCCTTTATTTTTTTTGAGCAGTGTATGTATATATATATATATATATATATATATATATATATATAATAGCCACACACACACACACACACATAAAAGCCTACTGAATCAACCTGTGTGAAAATGTCTTTAAAGTTCATGGGATGATATATTTATTTATTTTACTTTTTATTTATTTATTATGATTACAGAGGAATTGTATGCAATAATCTGTGAAAAGAACCTTTCCTCTACATCACCAACTTTTTAAACATCTTTAAGTATCATGCTCTGGGTGGCCTAAGATAAAAAGAACCAGGTTTATCAGGATGCGCCGTCAGATTAGACAGCTATCAGGCTGCAGCTCCCTGCTGCCGCTGCCAGACATATGTGCTCTCATCAACTGCCTCCGTTACCCTAATGAAAAACAAACTCTGCCTCGCACTAGAGGAACCACGGTTGAAGACTGAATTAGGCACTTTGTGGCAATGCATGACACAACTTCTAAGTGTCAGAGACACAACAAACTAAATTATTTGCTGTGATTGTTACAAAGGTGGTGAAAGCTCATAATGCAATCCGTATAATGAGAAACACCTGCAGCGGGAATGACATGAAACTCCTAAACAGGATTTTTCCCCCCTCATCATCTCTCTTTCAAATGAAAGGAGAGAAAGGTTAGGTCTCAATAAGGGAAAAAAAAAACCAGTCTTTACTGAAGCGTAAGTGTGTGATAGTGTGGTTAACTCAAATCTAAGCCACAGGGACCTCACTAAAAGAGGAACGAAACTCTTCCATGTGGAAGTTGGAAGCATTTTGGGGGAGGAATCCCTTTATTCTGCAGACAGACAGAATGAAAGAAAGAATAGAGAAGAAAGAAAGAGAGAGAAGTGACACATCACAGCCTCAGACAGCTCACTGTGTCAGCTGAAACAGACAGAGGCTCATTATGGGTCTCCATTCAGCATGTCTCACCAGGGACAGCACGGAGGAGACTGGGGGAGGGGCACGGACACAGAAAAGGGGACCCACAATCTGGCTTTTTTTTTCCCCCAGTTCCAAAAAAGAAAAGATGCAAAGAAATGATTCCTAGTGTGTCAGAGACTTCAATGAAAGAGGGGAACAAAAGTCATCTAGAATGGAAAAGAGTACCACACCAAACTGGATTGTAGGTATTATCACATTCTAAACACCCAAATTCTCTGACAAAGAGTGAGATTTTTTATATTTATAAATGTCCTTAGAAAACTAAGGTATCCTTAAACCCAAGGTACATTCTTTCAGCTTGATTCAAATGAGTATTATCTGCCGCTATTATTTGCCACTCCTATTATAGCGGCTCGAATATGGGGGAAAAAATGACAATCAGTACTGAGATAACAGTTACGTAACTCAAAATTCATTAACTTGCCTGGATGGGGCTTATAAAATTCATTAACATCAGGCTATTCAGGAACTTAAAAAATGTGTCTGTATAGCAGGGGATTTCAATAAATTTCAAATAATGGATAAAAAAATAAATAAAGAGGTGAAGACGGTAGGGGACGAGGTCATCCAATCAGGATCTAGGCCCCAAGTAGGAACTATTTCACTCGCAGTGGCCACTGCTGGTTGCCCAGGAGGTGTATCAGTGTAGGTGATAGTGGAGGACCAGCAAATAATTGACAGCCAATCAAACAGGGGAAGAGACCCTTTGTGATCCAAAGAAAGACAAGGACACCTTAATGTCGCCTTAATGACAGTTCAGAAGGCTGACCAGGGAAACTCTGTTACAATGTTTACCTACTCTAGAAAGATCTTGCTGACTACAGACTCTCCGTCCTGTGTTTGGAGCCGATCAGTGGGTGGGGCCTCCACTGATCTGAAGGTCAGCGTTTTGATCACGAGCTCCTCCACTCTGCATGACAAAGTGTCCTTGGACAAGATGCTGGGGTGAGTACACGAGGCAGAGTGCTGCATATACTGAATAAAGTGTGCTGTGTGAGTGGCTACATGGCTAGAAGAATGCTATTTCAATGCAGTCCATTTGCAAGAGGAGTGCACTGAATAATAATACAAAATTATTGAAAATAATTGAAAATAAAACTCGATTAATCGCCATGACCTAACCCTTATATGATTAACAGGGACTTCAATGTCTGCTTACAGGTTTCTGGAAGTGCTTCAGCACATGCCAAAAAAAAAAATGACATAACTTCAGTCTCAAACTCATAAATTAAAAAAAATAAATCAATAAAAAAGCACTTAGCAATAGCAAGAAGTGCTATAAAATTGTTTCCATCAAAAACAAGATGTGTCATCTTGGTTGTCACAACTCTATAGGAGGTCTCAATTATTCACGCAGCTTCTTTCTTGTACAGGAGAGTTGAGACGTCCGGCTAAAGCCATTTTTTTTTCTGCCTCCTCGTGAGACCTCATAGGAGTAAATTTCTCCCTACAAGACCCAATGTCATGCTTGATCTCCCCCTCTCTGTCCTCTTTCAGACGCTCTCTTAGTGGCACAGTTATCACTTTAGCCTGTCTGCGTCCAGAAGAAGATTTTTCTTTTTTTTTCTTTTTTTGTGGGGGGGGTTTTCATAAGAGTGCAGGTAAAAAATAAATAAATAAATAAAAACTGAAAAGCAGGTTCACAGCACAGTCACCAGTTTAGTCCTTTTTCCAACAATAACAGCAAAGGGACTTTAAACGGGGCTTTACAAACTAGGGAAAGCCATTAAGCTGTCAGTTGTCACAAAGTGTTGGAAAACTGCTGTACCCATCTCACCTGTCTAATTTTATTGCCAAAGCATGCTCTCCTCCATAACGTCAGTGCCGTTAGGGGACACAGGGCAGACCATAGAATCACTATTGCTCCATAAGACCATTTTCACAAGCTCCTGCCATTACCGCGTACCATTTAAGATCAACACAGAAGCATACACATCTTAATAATGTAACGCACTTAGCAGCCGGACCACTGAAAAAACAGAGCCCTGGTTCTTGCACGGGTCGAAAAGCCATCTAAATAAACTATAAATTATTCAGTTTGATTTACCGTGTTAAATTCTCAAAACCAGCCTGTCTGCTTTTTTTTTACCCATTTTTCACACGCACACCAGTGCTACTCAAATCCACTTTTACTGTCCACTTGGGGGCATTTTTATTGACCATCCCTGCTCACTACTATCAGTGCACGTCACTCAGAATCCTTCACTTTGAGAGTAACGCACATCACGAAAGCCTAGAGTGGACAGGGCAGCTATGCGCACGAGCGCAGAAGTTTGCAAAACTAAGCATGCACATAGACACAAGCAAAAAAAGGGCTTTCAGAGAGGTGCATACAAAGGCATATGTGCATGCGTGCATGTACCCGAGCACAAACACAAAGAGACAGTGACACTCTCAATAACCCTGAATTTGAGGGATCTGAAAGAATCTGACAAGCACTCCTGTCATATACAGCGGGGGCTGGAGGCTACTCGGATCCAAGGCTATCACTGGTCTCTTTATTCAGTCTCTGGAGAAAACGGCAACATCACAACAAGCACAAACGCACCGTTTGAGTCCTCAGTATTACATCAGCGCAGGGCAGTTTTAATAGGTTATTCTTTGTGCCACTTTGTGGACTCATACACATGTATATATATATATATATATATATATATATATATCACTCATACACATGCATCATCCTTATGTCATTTCTTAGTTCGATATGCATGCAGTGGTGATATCATTGCTACATGGGAGGCTAGCCTCAGGATGATATAATCTGGCCAGGAGGCTGCTGACATGACACCAACGGACAGGTCTGACAACTGCAACTGCCTCTAGAGAAACTGAGTGAAGAGATCGAGTCTGGCTTGAAATTTTTGGAGTCTGTCTTGAAGCAAAGTTGCAAAGATTTGACTGTGTGCCCAAATCAAGACCCCAAAGCACAATAACACACAAGTGTTTACCGTGAATCCTAGTGTCATTTCTCATTTAGCTCTCTTTTAATCTAGAAAATCCTAAAGGAAAAAAAAAATTGCCAGCTGTCTGACAGAACTTACTGGATATATATAACGCAGTGGATGGATCCAAAATATTCTTTTGGGGAAAATGCTGTGCCTGTAAATGGGGCTGGCTGGGTCAGGCTGTTTGAATAACAGTTAAAGGTAATAGTAGGCTATTAACACCCATTCAGTAGCTTGAGAGTTGCTGCTCAATAACTTTCAACATGCCTAACCTTTTCTCAAGAGGGATCTAAGAACAGCAATTGATTGGTTGGTCAGTTTCTTTCAAATACCTTAGTGTAATGAACTCAGTATTGCTCACGTAGATTTGTGCAGTTAAAACGATGACTGTGCTGCTAAAATCCCAGCTAGAAAACTGTCCCATGACCCTGAATCATCATCAAGGTCAAACACATTTCCCATCAGCTTTCTAGCTTGCAGCAGTGAGGACCAAGGTCAAAGCTGTGGTAAAGCCAGTCATTGTGAGATAAAGAACCAAAGAGGCATGAAAGGTGTCTTAGGTCTATTGAATCAGATAAGAGAAGGTTTTAGATCAAGTGTCTTCATACAGTTACACCTTAGGGTGTAAATGCACTCACACTAAGGAACGATCAGCCGGCCTTTCATGCGTGTTGCTCTAAGTGAGCAAGCGTGCTTAATTTGACAAGAGCTACAAGTGCAACAGGTCAAACCTGCATACACTGATGGTGGCGAACCCCACCCTCCTGGATCAAAGTCTTGTGGACTCTGCCTGCATCACCCAGGTTTGGTCAGCCCCACTGTCTCCATATATACTAACTATTCAAGGAAATGAAACTTCTCTGCTAACTGATTTAGCATTCTGAAAGCATCTGTCACAGGCTTTACCTCAGCAGAAGATGAAGTAATTTGTTTAATGGTGTTTTTTTTGAGGGGACACAAACAAGGCTAAAAGGCAGTGTGAGCTATTACGATAATGTGTTTTCTCCTGTTATTGTCCCGAGGGAGCACTCACAGATTCCACTGAAAAATGGCAAGAATGGAAACCGGATATCTTTCATTAAAAAAATATATATTTTAAAAGTAAACAAATAAGTAAATAAAATGAAGGTTACGTTTAGTTGCCTACATGTCTAAGGTCAAAGCTGACCACTGAACGCCACCACAAGAGGTTTTGCCAAGGGAGAGGCTTTAAACGGCTCACATCACAGCTATGATGACAATGCATTTTTAAATCGATTTTATCTGATTTAAATAGCACATTAGATTATATGTACCTGGAAGAAAAGGATGGAGGTAACATCTGGAAGGAAGGAGGTGTGGGCCTGAAGAAAAGTGCCACAGGAAGACGAGCAGATGGAAGGCAACATAAAAGCAATAATATAGTGTTTCCAGACCGATGGGCTACAAGCCATTTCAATTATTTTTTTTTCCTCATCCTATTTTCTCTACTAACCCCCCCCCCGCCCCACCACCACCACTACCACCACCAATTTTGTCATATGTTCTTCTGTCCCCACCCCAGAAAAGAAAAAAGAAAAAAAAGAAAAAAGATAAAAGGTTTTGTTTGTTTTGTACCCTTTTGATAGCAGAACATTGCGCATCCTGATCAGGCAGAGTCCAGAACATACTATCTGTCAGATGGGCGCAAGACAGGGTGGTCATGACAGAGCCAGCCATCTGAAATAACAGCAGACGTATTTGCCCTACCGTTTAAGCTCTGGGCTGTGCATGTAATACTCGTTTCCCCTATTGTTTATTCATTGCTTCCCGGACCTCACAGAGTATTGAAGAAGAGAAGGAGCAAGGGGCGAGATGATTGCTGTTTTTTCCTGCTCGCTGACATTTCTGCTCCTTAGAGAAACATACAGCGCGTAGCCGACCGCTCCAGGCAAGCGCCTCATGTGGGCTGAGAGTTTGTGCATTAATAGGAGACAGTAGCGTGCTGGTGACACTTTACGGTGGCGGGCCCTTCGGACACAACTCATAAAAGGGAAAGATGGATGGTTTTATTCAGACTGCAATAGTAGAAACGAATTAAAACGGATCTCAGCCGCTTGCAGACATGCCCTCTTTCTTGATTCATACAAAGTCTTAAAAGCAATTCCACTGCTTGTAAGGTTCTTGTTTAACTCCCTGATGCTTGTGTTACCATTGTCACAATAGGCTAAAAACTGTATGCTGTATATGCTGCATAGACTGCATGCAACTGCCCGTTCCAGGAAGAAAACTGTTGAAACAACCAGCTAAAAACATTCAACCTTTCAGGGGGAGTGCAACTTTTTGGCTTAGGGGGTTTCCTGAAAACCAAAACCATGGTACTTTCCAAAAAGTCCTAGAAAATATTAAGTTTGATTTAAGACATAAAAAATTAATACCTTCCTTGAAGGCTTAACTGTTGCTCCCATTAAACTGCTACGCCAAGCACATTCTAAAAACAGCAGCGTTTAAGTGTTTTTAGCCACCGAGTGTTGACAATGATGTAGGCTGGAACTAGGGCAGCAGTATTCTATTGATTATTCTATCAATTAATCGAGTAATCAGATAAGAATTACTTCTATCTTATTAATGAGCAACAGTAAATATTCAAAAGAGAAAAACCCGGGTCTTTTAAAATGAGCTTTGCATCAGTTTACATTTTAGAAATTGCAACACTTTAATAGTTCAATTGCGTACAATAATCTGCCAAAAAGAACCAATCCCTTTCATTCAGTTTACGTGCCATAGTGAAATCTGATTTTAAATGCAAATATAAACAAGGCATACATACAACCTAAAACAAGGCATAAATGAAAATAGCCTTTACAGCGTCTATTTGGAAAGCTCTAGTAGCAGGCAAAACAAAAAAGAAAGAAAAAAAAGAGTTCTGACAGTATTGTATGTCCTGGACGAGGTAGATTTGGTGTGTGTTCACGTGTATGGGTACTTGTGCGCACGTGTGTGTTTAAGTGTGATAATGAATGAGTGAGTATGGGTGGTCGTAAGCCTTTAAAGGAGCGCGTGGTGGCTGCAGTGAAGAAAATCGAGCATATCGGCACTCTCAGAACTGAGGTTACGTCCTGAGCTTTGATGCAACGTTTCTTGCTGCAGAAAACAGCCGTTATGACGGTGTAGATGTTAATAATTAATGTTAATAATAACTCAGTCCAGCATAACAGCACTGGCTCTGTGGCTCGGAGTATTTTTACTGCCCTGAAGAGAAAGATATATTTAAAAAAAAATATAGAAACAATTGAAATAATGTTACTAAAGCCTTGAAATAAATATGGTCCCGTACACCCTACGCCCCGATTTAGACTCACCCCTGTGATATAAAGCAGGACAGCTGCCGTCAGCATTCAGCAAGCTGCCTGATTTAAACACCGTGTCAGACTAAGTTAACAGTTCATCTGCATTCATACGCCTTTATTTTTACTTCTGCAGCTTTACTCTAGAGTTTTTGTTGTGTAAAACAAACGATGGTGGATGGGAGCGGCTACAAAGGTTTTCTTCGCTATGGCACTTGTTGAACAGGTGGTTTGATTTTCACAGTAAAGGCTTTAATGGCAATAACAGGAAACAAGAGCTGCTGTTTTGGATGCTAGAAAAGTTGGGGGGTTTTTCCCCACTCCACCTGAGCTCACCGTCTCCGTAATGGCTTCACCTCTTTGCTCATCACAGTTTGTGTGTAGACAGATTCTACGTTAAACTATGACAGCATCATCAATGCTTTATTCACAGGCATGCTCCTAAATGCACCATATTGCCAACATAATCTGCCCATCTGTCTTCACACGCATATGAACTTGAGCGACATCCCATTCTTAATCCATATGGTTTTATTGATGTCGGCCCACTCTTTGCAGCTATAAGACCTTCAACTCTTCTGGGAAGGCTTTCCACAAGGTTTAGGAGTGTGTTTATGGGAATTTGACTTTTCTTCCAGAAGGGCATTTGTGAGGTCAGACACTGATGTTGGATGAGCAGGCCTGGCACACAGTTTCCGCTCTAATTGATCACAAAGTTGCTCCATCGGGTTGAGGTCAGGACTCTGTGCAGGCCAGTCAAGTTCTTCCACACCAAACTCCCTCATCCATGTTCATGTTCATGTTCCCACAAAGCTGGGAGCATGACATTGTCCAAAATGTCTTGGTATGCTGAAGCTTTAAGAGTTCCTTTCACTGGAACTAATGGGCCGAGCCCAACTCCTGAAAGACAACCCCACACCATAATCCCCCACTCCATCAAACTTTACACTTGGTACAATGCAGTCAGACAGGTACTGTTCTTCTGGCAACCGCCAAACCTTTCACAGTCTTTCATTCTTGTAGAAGCAGTCTGCATGCCTAGGTGCTTGGTTTTATACACCTGTGGCCATGGAAGTGATTGGAGCACTTGAATTCAATGATTTGGGTGTGTGAGTGAATACTTTTGGCAACATAGTGTACGTTTCTATTGCAGGTCTACTTGTAGTCACAAATGTGGGTGAAATGCTGACTTTAACATGGTGAACTCCACAGAGAGAATTTTTTGTAATCGAGTTACTCAAGTTACTCAAACCATTTCAGCCCTAGTTGGAACACTGATATTTCTGAAATCAGCAATACCATAGTCTGATTAAGAGAACGAGTAAAAGATCAAATGAGCCACAGCAGAATAAACCCTGCTCTGGATCCACCCAACCCCCACCTGTGCCTGTGAAGGTGACCACAGGGCTTTTAACATGCTTGTGAAGGTCGAAATGAGAAGCGTAGCATATTATTGCAGCAGTAATCTTTCACAGATGACTAATTCATCCGTGAGGTCATTTTCCCTACTGATCAAGTTCTCCAAGCCACTTTATTAAGGGAGAAAAGCACAGATAATACACCCAAGTGCTCCAATTAAAGGCTCATCTGAGTAACTGATGGGAGTCCAAAAGCCAAACAATTTAAGGCTTCAGCATTGTTATGAAATATGACAAGTTCTCCAGAATACTAGACGATTCAAATGAAGCAGTGCTGAAACACATCAGACAAAAAACCCATTAGAGACTTTGTAAGCAGTTATTGGGTGCTTTGGCGTACTTGATGCCCTGCATAAAATCACTATCTCCAGGCGAACACAGATTTCTGAGCCAAATAATAATATCAGACCCTTCCAAATAAGCCATTTCATCCACCTATCAATTGATTTGTTTCTTCCAGATGTTTTTCATTTATGGGTTGTTGTTGTTTTTTTTTCCCCTCCTGAAGTTGGCAGAAATGGTAAAAAGCGTTCAAGTTTCCCTTCTGAAGACAAACAGCAGTTTTGGGGGGGTGGGGTGTTTTGTTTTTATTTATTTACTGCTCTATTACAGTGACATACTGCTCTTTAAAACAGAAAAAAGGCCAGAAGACATTATTGTGAGATTCTACAAACAAAATATCGATGTCGATGTTCAAATACAGTTTTTATCAACTTTCAAATAACTTCCTGTAACATTTATAACTGTATATCTATATAATTATGTATATATTTATGTATTTATGCAGGAATAATAAAAAAACTTGTATCCTTATTCACATACTTTTTTCTTTCATAAATGCTCTGAACTTAGTTCGGTGCATAAAATCCAAAAGTCACTTCATTTTTCAAAGGCAGGCAAGTTATGTGCATATAAATTGTGACAACTCCAACTTCAACCCACTGGTGCTGCTTCAAGAAAACAATTAAGAGACTTACCGCACACTCCGGCGCTCTGCCATAGACACCGATTGTGGGAGAAAGAGGAACTTAAATTACAACAATGTAAAAGAAAGAGTAAAAAAAATATATAATGAGCCCCTACACAGCTCTGCTGCTCAGCCCTCAACTAGCATGGCCTGCTCAGAATGTGGTACAACTGGGGCAAATACATATGCCTGTGAATGTGTGAGGACTTCTTGCGAATCCTTATGGGTTTAATACCAGTGGTACTGAGGAGTGGAGGGTTTCAAAAGGCTTGGCCTAATTGGAAGGTTGAAGCACACGGCAGTGTACTCAAAGCCTGACCTGCTCCTGAAGGAAATTTTTAATTTTAAAGCAGACAGGAGAGCATGCTTCAGCAGGCTGTTGACGGGGCTGCACTGTAAAGAAAACTGTCTTAGCACGAGCCTCACGTGGCTCCACTTCAGTGCCTTTGACTTGCAAGCTGGCAAATGCCCTTATAGTACATGTCGACACAAGTATTTACTACTTGATGAGGTCCTGTGTTGGCGCTATATGGATTGTGTGCAAGCCAGCTAATGGCCTTAAAGGCAGCCATGCTCTTGTACAGTAAGCGTGTGCATAAGAGCACACAGCTCTATGGTCACCAAATCTCCCAGCCTCCCTCTAGAGACCCAGTGCTGACAGAGGGAAAGCAGTGGATAGAAGCAGCTTTGTGAGTGTTTGGCTTAAGTAACAGCTTTATATAGAGTCAGTGAGGCAGCTGTACCAGTTGTTGGCATATTCCACTGGGGCTTCATACTGTATTTAAAAAACAAAAAAAAAGACAGACCTTTGTCCCCATGTGTCTGTCTCGCACGAATCATCCAGCGCAGCGGCTCAAGACACTGAATGTTTGCTTTGTATGTTTCATTCAGTCATGTATAAATTAGCGGCCTTTTGTTTGTTCTTCTAAGTAACTGAATGTGCATCTGTCTATCTGCAGTTGGTACCGACAGGAAAGAAGACATTTGATTAACATTAAAAAGGTCAAAAAACACTAAATATAATCCTGACTCGATGGTGCTGCTAGATGAAAAGTCACCAAATTACCGTAGCTGTTATAGTTCATCATGTGCATGTGGGATTTCAATCCATCCCGTAGCTGTCGAGTCATTTCACTCAAAAAATGCTGATGTAAACCTCGAAGGATTAGGATCACCAAACTAACTGGTGATATATACACTTGGAGCAACGAATATCTGGGCCTAATTATGTGCCAATACATCCGGTAGATGTTGAGATATATTTCTATAGATAAATCAAAAAATCTTGAGGGGATTATAGGCATCACTACTATGATCAAAACAGTCGTAAATAAGAGAGGAAACAAAGCAGCCTGGTGTTAAATTTAAACACTGTGTACAGCAAAAACGCAGAAAACCACCAAACCGCTTATGCTGACATCCTCCATAAGTGGATTAGTACTGACTAATATCATATTTCCTCATACTTTGACATACCACAGCAGTTTTGTTATTATTGTTCATAATCTTTAGCCTTTCTTCTTTACTATTTTGTCATCTTTTATTATTTGAAATGTGCATTCATTGCTCTATAGGACTTGTCTTTGTTTGTTTGTTTTGGTGGTACTCTGTTCTATCCTATTCATCGGGTGTCTATCTGATATGTTTTGAAGCTTTGCTCTCCACCAGCCTCACCCTGAGACTCTAATGTCCAGGCATTAGAGAGATGCTGCTGACCCAAAACTCTCCTATCATGAGACATAGTGCCCTCGGAGCTTGGCGTGGCGGCTTCAGCGGTCAGAGGATCATGCTTAATGAAAGCGTGACCTTAAACTGCAAGCCATTTACCCTCGAGGGAGCCCTCAGAGGAGGAGAATGCAATAGCAAACCAGGGTAAGATAAGGGCTCGTGAATCCAATGCCTGAAGGGCCGACCATTAAAAATAAATGAAAAGTAAACTAAGATATGCCACCTGTTGAGTGAAAAGTTTGCAGAGAAAACAAAAAGAACCGCATTCTGTTTGAACAAATCACACTGTTCAAACAGAATGCTGAGAAAAGGAAGGAAATGCACAAAGGAGAGGAAAAGCTCAATGGCAGAATTTATTCTCCTGTGCACATGATTTCAGGTGGAAAAACAGACTTTAATTCATTGATGCAGTTTTTTTTATTTTTTAAAGCTTTCCGGTATTAATCTTGAGTTCACGCGACATGCGAAAACATCGGTCACATCAGCTTACAATGCAAAAGAAAGCTGGCTGTGCCTTTATACTGACACATCAACACCGTCATCTACAGAAATGGAAATTATATCACCCATCACCTTTAAAATATTAAATGCATTTCTGCACACTGTCAGTTATGACACTGTCACTACTGCTTGCAGTCCTTTTGCACTACATGTCAGTCCGCGTTACCCTTAAAATGCAAAGTACTGCACGTCACAATGCACTCCAAAATGTTCACGTGATCTGTGCCAGTATGTTTGAACTCATAAACTAAAAATGTTCACAGTCGGGGCTGATTCTGAGCGTTGTGCTGTACGACTAACCAGAGAGCCTCCTTAACGTGAGCAGGCAGAAAGAGCAACCATAATAATGATGGCATCCATCACCAAATATGATGAAGAGGAACAGAAAGGACAGGAAATGTCTGATGACCTCCATGCAGCCGGATTAGCTTTGTAGTTTACACAGCAGAAAGGGATATCACTCCAGAGGCGGTTCATCAAAGGTCATCTAAATCATCACTCTGAGCAGTGCCCTCCACAGTGGGAGCGGACAGTATCTCAATGGAGAAGCCTGGGAGCAGCTGGAGTTTGAACAAAACATATTATTCAAAGAAAATGTTCCATTTCAGATTGGGGGTGTGAGAAATATTGAATTTACTGTGAAAACCCTTCTTTTTTTTCTTTTTTTTTTCTTTGTTTCCTGACGGCATAAGCACAATTTGGGAATGGAGCTTTAGAGTTCCCAAAGAAAAAGTTCTATACATTGAGAAACCTGAAAATCTGAACTCGCATACTGGCCCCAAATATCTATAATATTTATGTTAACATCCACTTTTTTATCAATTTCATAATGTGTGTGTGTGGATGGTGGATTTGTATTAGATTCAGTAGATTGGAAGTCGTGGTTTTTGGCGGATATTTTACCGGACGTTTTGGCTTAAGCTGTATTCTGCTGTGATTGGTTGCTTCATTATGCACACGTGATTTAAATGAAGAACCAAGTGGATTTAAACAGGATATATTAAGGGTAAAAACATGCATTAAATGCATGTAATAATAATATGGAAAACCACAATCTGCCACTGCAGTGTATTCTGGTACATGGTAGTATATCTGTGATGTGTATGATACACACAGCTGCAAGCTGCAATCTGGCCCATTTCACACAGGCCCTTTTTAAACAGGCGCTGTAGCTGATAAGCATGGAAAGTCCTTGGATCGGCCCGAGCACGATCCTGCATACTGGCCTGAAACACGCCAAAGTTCCTCCGTGCGAACATTCCTCCACGCCTTTGTAACCGCAGGGAACCTTTTAAATCACCCTCTGATGTGGATACTTTAGAATTATGTGATCTTATCGAACATAAATTCTAAAAAGAACACACATGCGATTTAGACAATTCCGTTAAAACTTTTCAAACTTCGCAATCCAATCCAGCGTGTGGGTCAGCGGTCTCTGACATCTGCACGAGCGACAGGGAACCCAAACAGCCGTGAGGGGTGTCTGGCCTGCGTCCACCTCTGTGCGTCTATCGCAGGGCTCCTTTTTTCTCTCCACTCATCCTTGGCTGCTCCACAGGGGGTGTCAAGATGGAACAATTCCCTCAGGACCGATGCGCTCTCGTGCAGACTGCTGGCCCCGCATTAATAAAAAAAAGATGCGGCTGAGCTGCTCCCATCACTTCCAGTAGAAAGAACATAATTAAGACGCAACTGTTTCCAGCTGAACAATGGTTTCTTTTTATTCCCTCAAGAGAACAGCAACTGCTCCCATAACAGAAACAATAAATAGACAGTACATATATGCAGTAAAGCAGGCTGGTAATGTTAATGCTATTTAATCATGGAATTAAAATCATAACTACCACCAAAGGTATCACAAGTGGTGACTGGAAAAAAAACTTCATTACACAATTATCATAGAAACTACTCCTAAGGGCATAAAATGGCATATAATATAGTTAATTGTAACTATATGGTAAATAATGCTTGCAGAAGGTTATAATAACAAATTTTCTATATATAAACAGATAGAAAATGGACCATAGGTTTTGGTATATTCTGCACAGAAAAAATAAAATAAAATAAAATAAAATAAAAGTTTACTGGTTTTCTTTTTTCTTTACCACAGTCCTAAAAAGTACAAGCTGCAATCACAGCATCAACACTGATCGGCTTTAACAGGTAGGCAACCATAACAAGAAAGTCTACGTTTTGGGATAAATTAGATTATTTCTGACTTTGGTGATATCAGTCCCACTCTCCCTGCTTCATATAGCTGCCTCTTCTTTGGTGTCTGATAAGAAAGAAATCTGCGGCCCATTGTTTCCTTTTATCCCTTTACTGTCTCCTCACTGTCACTCACCCTGGGCCTGAGAATGAGTTCTTATCTGCTTTGTGTCGTGTGTGTGCGTATGTGTGTGCACGTGGGGGGTCTGAGCACCCACACACTCAGATATAAACACACACGGGAACAGCATAACAAGCAGAGACGCCTGAGAGGGCCACAGAGATACCATACAGGCGAGCAGGAATACATTAATAGCAAAGCGAGATGAAGCATGCAATATTAATCAGAGCATTATCAAACATCATTTCAGATTGCCTCTCTCATTGTTGAGGAGCTGCACCGAAATCTGTACACTTCAGGTCTCTTAAGCGGGTCTCTGTAAAAGGTAATTAAGTTTAATTGATGGGAAATGAAGTGAGATTACTTTTGGTAGAAGTTCGCCGATATCCAGTGTTGGGGAAGTGCAGCAACACTGGATATTCCCTCAAGTGTGAAAGAGCAAACATGTACTAACATACACGAGCCATCTGTGAGGTTACACAAGGTTTACTTCAGAGCCTCCATTGGGTTAAACTGCTCAAATGAAGCAGAGAGGCAGCATGCTCCCAAGGTGCCTTGTCCCCATAGATAAACATGCACGCGTGCACAGGCACACGCACACACGCGCACACACACACACACACACACACACTAGGTCATGTGTTAGCAATGAGACTGAGGTGACATTGGTTCAGTGATGAGGGCGGGTAAAGGATGATGCCTGTATCACAAAGCCTGTGAGATGGCTAGCGAAAAAAAAAATATGGTGTGGCACGCTGTGTTTATGTATGGGACTGAAATGTTTGCCTCAAGGGGATTTACAGTCTGTACAGCATATGCCACCTTTAATCCCTAGCTCTTTTATTTTGTATAGGCATCCATTCATTCATCCATGCATCCACTTAGTACAGCTTATCTGGGTCCAACTCTAAGCATAGCTGCTTAGGACATATCCAGGAGGCATCCAAGTCAGATGGCCTAACCACAGTGTGCAAGCACGGCAGGTCCACCCACAACCCCGCCTGAATGACCGTCCTCCTCATACTTATCTCTAAGAGTGAGCTCAAACATCCTACAGAGGAAGGTCACTGCCACTACCCACAACTCTTACTGAGGGTAGGGATGTATTGATCATGTAATTGCTGTCTATCACATTAAGAGGCAATCCCACTTTTGCGTATACTATAATACAGACATAAGAGGATTGTAGACTGTGCAGTAACTACAACTGCAGCTGGAAACCTGATGGCTAACTCATTAGGTCCATTAAATCTTCCTCTCAGCAACCCCGTGCTCTTTTGCGTAACTGTTTTAACTCTCGCAAATAAATATAAGCTGACATACAACACAACATCCAAGCCACAATAGCTTTCTCTACTTTGGACTCTCCGGCCCTGGTAATCACTGTCAAAACAGCTTGCTTTTAGTCAGTGGCCCAGACTTGCAGATCAAAGTTCATGTAAGTTCAATGCTGAGAAGGATTTACTTCAACTGCACCGATAAATTGCTGTGATGTATGTTTAATCTGTGTCCTCCTGATGATGCCGCTCTGGTTCCCCCGAGCTGTGCACGGAGCCTGTCAGGCCACATTGGCTGGTATTTAAGTGAGTCTGTGTGGGCAGCAGACCAACATGCTGCACATCACACCTCAGAGTGTGCATCTGCTTGAAGGTGGTGACCAACAGTAACAACCCCAGCCAGACAGAGAATATGAGAGGAATCACAGGGAGGCAGCTGTTCCTTATCACCAACATTTCTAAGGGTCAAGCTGAGTATCTCTGTAGGTAGGACCTCAGCGTATGGTCACAGATTGGCTTTATACTGCACCCTCTTCAGCATCTTTGGAAAGAAAACTCGAATACCAGTCATAACCCACCACCAACCTCCACCACCGAAAAAAAAAAAATAGACGTATAAATAACCAATACCTGCTTTTAATACTAAACATCCCATCAATCTGAGCACTGTCTATGAGCTAGAACAATCTCAGTGAATAAAACAGCCCACTTTGACCAAATACCTCATTGATGTGTTATTCCACTCATATTTCTGTATCTCAAGAGGCGTGTTGAAATGCTAACACAGTCTCATAAATAATTACATCACTCTGATGTGTCTGGATGAATTTCTTTCCAACCCAGAGTTATTTAAAATTTCGGTTGCCTTGATGTCAAGCTGATTAACTCAGTTCACTCCATGTTCACCCCAAAAGACCCAATATGCAAACAAACAGGACCGTGAAGTGCTTCACCACATGCAGATGCCTTTCGGGTGAAATTCTAGGCTTGTACAGAAGCAAATTACCCCCCGCCCCCCTCACTGCATACAGCTGGATGGCTTAATTTAAGCCGCAACAACCAAGGGATACAATAAGCTATAAATCCAAAATGACTAAAAATCAGAGTGAAAGCAAGTGTGAGGGAGAAAATGACAAAGAGAAGAAACACCGTGAGTGTTATTTTTTAATGTAACATTACAATACTCCATTGTTCTCCTGTCATTGTGGTGTTTCCGAAATAGGCGGAGGTGAAATGACACGTGGCGACTGAAAGTCAACGAAACGTATACAAATTCGAAGCCAAGCAGCAAAACCTGGGGTCAACTCAAACAGCAGAAAACCAAATGGGAGAATGAGTGCTTAAGAACGGCTTCTTTCAGCTTTGTTTTTATGGCTCTGTCAAACAGAATCCACCGTTAAGAGTTCTCTTTTCCCCACTCCAATAGTATAAATCTTTGAAATAAAGAGGCCTGTAATTACAAAAGTTTGAAAAAATAATTATTTCTTGAATAAATGGGCTAATGAGTGCACGACTTATCTAAAAATGTGAGTAAATACAGCTAGACTTAGGGAAAAAAAATGGGGTTGATGAATCGGAAACATGCCTTTCTGTCAGTCCCATAGTTGCTAATGTGCTGGGGAATATTTGGTTTATTGTGTTTGGCTCATAATCAGCATGCAGTAGCCTATACACTGACTGAACCGACACACACCAAGTGTAGCGTACTGTACAGCACGACAAAAATAACACATGATGAAAACACAAGGTATATGCTATACTGTCTTTTATCCCACCCCTACGGAGATCATTCTCTTCCCATCAATCCTCGCAGGACCCTAAAGAGCCATTCCTCCAATCTTTCAGAGGGCTCAGCTTGAAAGGATCCCACAAGAAACTGCCATTTATACAGTATATAAATTCCATTTTCATGCCTTCAGACTTATCGTTTCCTTTTACTTCTCCATCACAGAGGCAGAGGAAGTAATTTAGCACTGGAATATGGAGAGTGTCGGCCAGTAGGAGATAAAGATGCCTGTGCCTCTTCCCCAAGGGAGGAAAGGATGGTATTGCATTTTTTTTTTTTTTTTACACACAGACTGTGGTTGCTGCGACGAGAATCTGCTGTTGGGTGTAAAGACTTATACTGCTAGAAGTATGAAACTTTCAAACATCGCACTTCATAAGCTGTCACGTCAGAGCTCCTGGTTCCAAAAAAGGGGGAGCATGCAACACAGGCTTCAACCAGCTGACTGCCAAGGGAGGTGTGAGCAACGTGATGCGACTAAAATCGCAATGGACTAAATTTCACATGGTGTGACTGCCTACTACTGTAAGTCGATGAGTTTACAACATTTTGACTCGAGAAGAATAACTCCCCTCATCCTGAAGTTGCATGGCTTAACACCATCGGCACACAGAGACATGAAATAAAAAAAAGGAAAGAAATTGGAGGAAAAAAATCCCTGGAAATTTTAAGATCCATCTGCTTCTGAGCTGTCGCACAAACACAGATGGTCAGTGCATACATTTCCAGCCAACAGAGACAGACGATCCCTCTATGGTCACTGATTGTGACAGAATGCGTGGACTGTAAAACTAATCCTCTCTATAAATTTAAAATTATTTAGAGCGTTATCGAGGATTTTGCACTCATTGAGAAGTCAATTTTCACCTCAGTTGATAAAAGCAATATTGGCTATTCACACAGTCTACAGTGTATGTTCTTCCCTAATAAACAGGTAGTGCAATAGCTTCACAGACATCAGTACAGACCTGAAATGGATTTAAAATTTTGATTTAAGGACACTAGTTAGCTGTAAGTTTCTTTCCCAGTGAAATGATAACATAAGAATTTGTTTCAGGTTTTGTTTTGTTTTGTTTTGGTTTTTTTGTCTACTCGTGCCTTTCAACTAACTTCGTAGGAAATCAATGAAGACAGTGTAATATGATTTTCAGGTCCTGGAGAATTCAGACACAGAGTATTGACTTTCAGCTGCTCTAAGCGACTACAGATTTCTGTTTCACAGAGCCGCAGCTCCTTTATGACAGCAAAACAGTTGTTTTGGAGCCTGGAAAATGGTGCTATAATGACACTGACTAGTGCAGGGCAAGAGAGCCTTACTGCTAATTGATCTGATATGAAGCGATGGGCCGCTGTGTGTCTCTGTTGTTCTAACTGCGAGATAATCACGATCCATTTCCCAGTCGGCCATCCAGGGCAGAGATGTTGCATCCTAATATAATCCATCGAGCTGGCTTTTGTCTGGTCAGATAAGTGCTGTAATTAATTACATTAGAAGGAGAAACTTCATTAGATGGCTAGGCCGCAGCTTCAACACACCTCAGTCTGAAGAGCACGTTTCCAACCCAAAAGCCCGCAGTTTTCCTTTCTTTATTAAAAAAACAAAACAAATAATGCCTATATTTTTAACTGGAATGGCAAATGTACAAGCCTCTTCTCATACTGCCATTTGCACCCTGAGGTTGTTTTTGGCTCCGGGGACTGTTCCTCCCAATAAGTGTGTTTGAATTTAGCATTCACTTTGAAACAATCACTTTGAAACAATTCACTTCCTCAGCCAGGTTTTGACTACAGAGTGGAAAGCAGGCCGATGAGGGGAAAAAAATAATAAGGAACAGGATCAACTCAGAATAATGTGAATAAAACATCATCACTTTCACCGTATGCGTTCGTAGTGTGCGTCCTTTAAAGGGCGCAGCTTGAATACATGTTAAATCTAACCCCACAGGCTGACAGCAATAATGTGCCGCAGATAGAGCTGGGTGTAACACGTTGCTGTAATCACATTACATTTTTCAGTAATGCAGCAATGTAATGCATTACTGTGTTAATTCATTAGTTATAAATATATCGTTACTTGCGTTACCTCTGCAGTTATGGAAAATGGCGGCGCGATCTACAGTTTTTGAGGAATGGTGATATGGGCATTACTCTGATTTTTATTGCACGAGTGCGACGAACTGCAAACTGCGCCCAGGACCGAAACAACTGCATAATACTGCTAACACAACTTCAGCTAGCATCTGCACAGACAGCACGCCAAAACAAAGCTAGCCAAGAACCCAGAATGGTGTTAGAACTGATTGAATGCTGACCCCAACCCCAGCAGCCAGACCCTGATCTTCAACAGGTAACAGAGGCAGTGATGAGCAGTCAGGCTTGCAGCACTGCAGCCTCCATTTTCACCTGTACATGCTTCTACATTAAACTGCACCGGTAACTATCTCACTCTCTCGGGATCGTTTGAGATCGCGATCTGATTGGCTGGTGCATGCACTGGAACTTGAAAAGTTTTTTTCTGAGCTCTTCTTCACAGCACAAAGCAAAGAAACTGAATGGCAATTTCTTCTGGCAGAGCATCACCTCATTCAAAGTGAATGAGAAGCCTGAAATCCATAGGTGCTGCCTCATTCCTTGAAAATCCTGCACAATTTTGAAATAGTACAAAAAAAATTTAAAAATCCCAAGCACAATAATGCACTATTGTATCAGGGTTTAAATAATAAATAATCTATATAAATATTAAGAATACCACATCAGCATATTCCCAGCAGAGATCATAAACCCAATTTAAGTGGAAACAAAGTGTCTTGACCCTGAGCAGCGACAGCACAATAAAGCGAATACTTAACAATTACTGCAGCCTGATGAACTCATAGGACGCAGGCCTTTGTTCTGCACACACTATATTAATGACAAGGGTACACAAGACAGATCAACAGCTGGACTTGCAGAATCAATAAAATATTCAGCCCGCAGCTCCACACTCAGCTGAGCAGCAGAGCTGTCCTCGTTGCTTATTCAGCGGCGCAGCGGCTTGTTTGTCCATAATGAGCTTCCTCATTAAGGTATGGAGAGACGGCACGGGAGACCCGAGTTTGTGTCAGAGGGCAGGTGTGTGCATGCGCAGCGAGAGCGAGGGGCTGCATATAGGTGGGTTTGGCGCGCATTTGTGCTGTCTAGCTTTGGCATGTTGTCGTGTGCGAGCAAACGTTTGGACTCAACAATTTGGAGGTGATTATAGAGTTAGCACAGAGCCAAAACACTGATGCTGGACTACGTAAATGCTCCAAAGTCTGCCAAAATCTGCAGTCTAAAAACTGATCCACCCGTCTTCTATTAATTGTATAATAACTTTAACATATCAATTTTTTTTTTTAAATATCATGCAGAATTTTATGCTTCTGTCTGTACACTCGGCACCTTTACAATAGCTGGTGTTTTCTCATTTACTTTTAATGGCACTTCTAGTTCTCATGCAATTTTCTGCTTTCCCCTCATATTCTTCAGTCTCTTTGTTTACATTCTTTTCTCTTTGTTTCACCTGCTCTTGTGTCTATTTCTGGTACCCCCTTTCCCCTTCATTCTGACAGTCAGTCTTTTGGGATGATGTAGGGGTTGAAAGACGGGGCGGGGGAGCCCAGCGGTAAGGGGGGATCGATTGTTAAGTGGTGAGAAGACGAGCAACTAAGTGGGGCTGTATACAAGCAAAATTACTCTTGCCCCAGTGGGGGAGCACCATCCCGCTACACACAAAGATATAAACCTACCTAAACACACAAACAGCATTCAAGGACAGGGCACAGGTTTTACCAGCAGGAGAATGGAGGGTGGTCAGGATTTACATTAAAGACAGCAGAAGGATAAATCCGCAAACCAGAAGGGATTTTTTTTATCCTCCCTTAAACATCCCTGGGCTAATATACAATGCAGGTTTACCTCAGCCAAGACCAAAAAAAGAAAAGAAAAAGAAAAAAAAATCAGACACACAACCACCAGCAGTAATCCGATGAGAAACTCTGACATGTCCTACGCAGTTATAAACAAGCAGGTCGGAGGTCAAACCATCGGAGAGCGGGGAGAATGTGCTCCGCTCTTCAGTCACGTTTTCCGATGTGCTGAAAGTAGGCTAGCAAGGTCTATAAGGGATTCCAAGGCTATCTATAGTGAGAGTGTAATGATAAGCCACCATTTAATAAACTCTCTATTCCAGGAGGTCTTACAAGGTGGATTTCATAAGGGAAATTAGTCATTTTGACCATGGCTCTATCTGCTTCTACTCTCTGAAGAGGTTCTCCCTATTTTGTTTGTTTTTTTTGCCTCAGCCACTGCCTCTTTCTCTGTCATGTCCACATATGCAAAATAACATTTTTATTGAAGTTAGACATCCAAAAAAAATTTTAAAAAGCATGTTAAAAATGGCTCTGGATTTTCACAATCGTATTAGGGGTGGCGGCTTCAAAAAAGAAAAAAAAATCTATGTCTTTCTAAACATTTATTTCACAAAAGGACTACAAATTTTTTTTATTTTTAAATATTGGAATTCTATTGCTCACCCCTGTAAACTCTGTAAACCTAGAGAGCCAGGGTGAGTGGACTCCTACAAGAGAGTATTTTTGTATACAGCCACCATAGAGTCAGTTACAGAACACAGCACACAGCAGTTATAATTAACAAGGCCATCTTCCATCAGCCTCGAGCAACAGCGAGTGAGTGAGTGCTGACGGACACCGTGTCACTATTTTAGACATTTGCATCAGCAGTTCCGGCACTTTGTCCCAACGTCGGCAAGCTATTTAGCCGCGGGACTTTGGAGAGCTTTTATTTTTTTTCAGCTGTAAGCCATCACTACCCAGACAAGAAATTTGCCCCAGAGCGCCTTTTATGTCTTTAAAAAAAATAGATAAATAGTGCAGCAACATCCCCATATTAGCAATATCTTACTGTAATACACAAAACCCATCTGGGTGTGGCTTTGTTTGTTTCTTCGTCCATGAACTCCTCCTAGACCATCAGGAGTTGTGCAACCAAACTTGGCACAGGTGCATCTTAGGCCCCTGAAGGTCCATATCAAGATTAGATATTTTAACATCATCATGTTGCCAAGCAACCACCCAGTAAAGGGCTAAAATGACCTATTTCAGCATGTAAACATCCACTACCTTTATTATTTTTTAAATTTATTTTACTTTTCTCAAACTCATCAAGTATGTCAGTTTACCAGAAGCACAAACAGGCCGAACAGTAATGTAGCATGGGCATGCACAAGTTAGAAAAATGTACTTTGTGTTGGCAGAGTGCTTTTTATTGTTTGTGAGGTTATAAAACACTTTGCAACTACTAATTTTAAATTATATAAGTTTTGCTTAGCTGGGTATCCATAAGATCGGCGGATTTATCACAGTAGCGCCACTGTTCACTGCCAGTGCAGGAAGGTAGGTGGTCTATGTAAAGTGGACAGTGGAGGTGTGGAGGTCATGGTGGAGAAGTTCAGAAAGTATTAATGCAGAGGCTTAAATGTGTCCCACCTCCTCCTTTTATTCCTCCGCATAATGACATCATTATATATGGGATCACATTGAGATGTGTGAAACATGTAACATATAAATGGGGCAAATGAGAGTAATTCTATTAAGCGCCACCAGCTTGTTTGTGATTAGTGAAAGTTATGACCACCAACATCTGGACAAATGGCCATTTTTCCAAAACTTTGGTTTCCTGCTGCGAGTTCCTCTACAAATTCATTACAGCACAGCTACGGACCATTTCATGAACTATAATTTTCCCCTAACGCTACCCAAATGTTTGAGCTGTATAATGTTTCCAAATCTCAGGCGTGGATCATTTGATTAATCATTAAAATGAAAACCCTAACACGAGGTGCTAATTTAAACCACACCATAGTTACCATAATCAGTACGGTAGCAATCATCAGCATTCTAGTCTTGTGACAAAAAAAAAAAAAATGTTTTCAGGCCTTCAGCCTGATCTGAATTCACATCATTTTGTCCAAAATAATCCCACGTGGGACTTTATCTTCCAAATATTTTCTACATGAATTGTGTGAAAAGCAGAACTGTTGGCAGCAGGAAGAGAGCGGCTGTCGTCACGGGACGACTGAAAGCATAAAACAAAGCAAAACAAACCAAAAAAAAAAAAAAAATCCCTCTTAGGGGCTTTCTTTGAATCATTCCAATTAGAAATGTTATTTTTGCTGGAAGAAACGTGGCTGTGGATTTCAGTGTTGTACAGGTGGGGATGGAAGTCAGTCTTTCTGCTCTCTGACAGTCCGGTGAATTCCAGGTAATCCCAGGAGGAAGAAGCGGGGGGGGGGGGGCACTGAGACTTTCAAGCTGACAAGAGTCAATATGGGACACTGTGTGCCATCTTGACAGGTCACAGCTCTTTTCTCCACAGCCCAGAGGTGGATGTCAGGGAGGGAAAAACTCTCACCAGATTTATAAGGTTAGTATATAGCACTTTTGTCAGTATATAGAATAAAATCCCAAAAGTATAAATAATTCATCATTCTGCTCCTTAAAAGGTGAAGAAAAGAATATGGTGGCACTTTTTCCCCATCCTTTCCTTCCTCTCTGGCCTGATATCCGTGTTATTTTGGTCTTTTGATTTGCCTGCATACTGCAGGCCTCAAATAGCTACAGCAAGAGGCACATTAACACCACAGGCATTGTTGGCGCTTGGCATGTGCAGCCCCGCTCTGAAACCGAGCGCAGATGATGTTTTAAATGTCCAGAGTGAAACTCTGACAAAAGAGGGAAGGGCATGCAGAAGAGAAAAATCACAACAGCAGCTGATGATTGATTTGTTTTTCCATAGCACGCTGCCACCCTGCACCAACTTACATCAAGTAGGCAGCAGGGCGGTGATGGTATCATTCTGCTGTGCTGTCTTGGCAAATTGGGGCCTGCTACAGACGCGCAGTCGTGCCCTTGAGGTTCGACAGTGTGTGGAGGGTGTTTTCCTGCCAATAAATTGTTGTCCAGTGTGTGAAAGAAAAAAAGAAGGTTTCTTTCATTTTGTTTGGATTTTTTTTTCTTTTTTTTGGGGGGGGGGGTCTTTATCTTCTTCTTTCCAATATATCAAATCTAAAGACACAAATCTGTTCTCCTTTTATTCCAATTTGTACTGAGCTACAGTACAATTTACAGAACATCTTTTTGGAAATAAGAGTGCAGTGACCTTCCACATATAGTAGTTATTTTTTAACCCTCTTTCTCTCTCCTTCCAGTGTGCTGACCTGCAGCTGTCTCATGACTCATCCTGTCTCTCTGATTTGTCTCTGATGCAATGATGTGACGGCGCATTAGCCTCACCGCTGTGTTTGGCTGATGTCATGTCCTGTCCTCTATGCCGCATTACATCTGACTCTGCAGCGGCCCATTAGGTCCTACTGTCTCCCACATTATATGTAATGTGAATCTAGTAGTGCATATCTGTCTGTGTCGTAAGCATTAAGTTTTACACCTGTGATCAAGCGATGACCCTCATTAAAGTCCTTTCCTGCGGCAGCCATTACTACTACAGTGTGAAATAACGAGGATTGTCTTTTTGTTTTGTTTTTGGTTTTTTTTATCATAAACTGAATAAAATGAGGAAGCAGCAGTCTGCTACATGTGAAAGGAGAGTCCTGCAGTGATGAATGATCACATTTTATCTGATCAGAGAAAAAAGGATAAAAAGAATCTTCACATTACAAAGAGGCAGGCGCCAATAATAGGTGGCATTTTGGCCACCTATTAACTCACTGCTACTTTGGCCATCTGGCATACTGAGTAAGTTGGATATATAAAACCCTGCTGGATTTTCATCACCTTGGAATTTATTGTAATGACAAGGATTGAACGGGGATGAAAGGATAAATCCATTTTCCATGAGCACTTCTACATATGATCTATTCAGCCACAGTCATCTCTTCTAAAAACCTGCGCCGTATTATATTAATGATGGCCCAGAGACAGGAGCGCTGATCCACAGAGGCAGGAGTTGTAATAGTGCCAGTTAATGAAGCTGAAAGGCGTCCACATCAAACACATCTCCAACTCATTTCTCTCCACATTCTCCTTGTGTCCCCTACTCTTAGATAATTCACTGCTCAAAAAAAAATTTAAAGGGACACTTTTTAATCAGAGTAGAGCATCGAGTCAATTAAACGTCTATTGATCTGGTCAATTAAGTAGCAGAGGGGGCTGCTTCAGTTTCAGCTGCTTTGGTGTTGTGAAATTAACAACAGGGGCAACAACAAGACAACCCCCCAAAACAGAAATGGTTTTACAGGTGGAGGCCACTGACACCCCCCCCCCATTTCCTGGCACCGTGGAGCCCAACTGGCTTTTGCCATAGAATACCAGACTTGGCAGTCCACCTCTGGCTCCCTGTGTTTCACAGATGCGAGCAGGTTCAATCCGAGCATGTGTGACAGATGTGAAAAGGTCTGGAGACACTGTGGAGAATGTTATGCTGCCTATAACATCATTCAGCATGACCGGTTCGGTGGTGGGTCAGTGATGGGCTGGGGAGGCATATCCATGGAGGGACGCACAGACCTTTACAGACTAGGCAATGGCACCCTGACTGCCATCAGGTATCAGAATCAAATCCTTGGACCAACAGTCAGCCCTTATGTTGGTGCAGCGCATCCTGGGTTCCTTGTGTGCATAACAATGCCCGGCCTCATTTGGCCCCCGACACTGACAGGCCCCTACGCTCACCTGACCTCAATCCAGCAGAACACCTCTGGGACATTGTGTTTCGAGTATGTTTAATACTCAAATGTCTGATGCCGCCATGTTGCACGTCAGACTATCCAGGAGCTCATAGAGGCTCTGGTCCAGATCTGGGAAGATATTCCGCAGGAAAGGATCTGTCGACTCATTAGGCGCATGTCCCAACACTGCCAGGCATGTATACAAGCACATGGGGCCATACAAACTACTGAGTACCATTCTGAGTTGTTGCTATGAAATTTTGGCAAAATGGATTAGCCTGTCGCATCGATTTTTAGATTTGATTTTTGGGGTGTCTTTGAATTCAGCCCTTTGTAGGCTGATTATTTTAATTTCCATCAAACGATGTGGCAATCTTTCATTCCTAACACACTGCACAGTCCATATCAGTACAGATATCCAGCATGACTTTTTTCTCATTGAGATGTGATATAGTGTTCCTTTAATTTTTTAAGCAGTGTATTAGGATCTCCTAATCACCCAGGCCTCACTACAGAGGCAGACATTGCCTCTTTTGTTCTCACTGCGTGGCGACATTCATGCCATCAACTCTGTTTTCATTAAAGATCAAATCAAAAACGTGCCTCCTTAATAAATTCCCATTGGGTGAAATATTGTCTTCGCCTGTGAGGAAAGATGAATTCTGATCTGCTAAATGCAAAACAGGCAGTGGACTAAAAGGTTTGTGAGCATCTGGTGTCTGTGCATCTGATCTGCACAGCAGGAAAGCACCCTAGAGGGCTGTTTGACTGACTCATGGAGATTGATCTTCTTCAGACTGATGCTTGGAAAGGACAGAGCAGGTGAGCCATTGACTTGTACAGGGACTTGGGAATCCCGACTTTATCACAGATCTATAATGGACCAAACGCTCAAAGAAAGAGAATAAGCTATAAAAGTTAGCCACATGAAGAAGAAAAAAAGCAGACCAATAATAAGAAAGTGGAAAAAGTAAAAAAAATATATATATAGCATAATTGAAAGTGGTTACAGTAGACAATAGATATCTGTCTCAGATTTACAAAGGCCATATAGTGGTTTTACATGCTTCATGCAATAAACTACAAATTGCAAATTATACCCTCAAGACATCCAGTAAATGTCTAGATTGGTAACCTACCGCCTAACTATGCCGCTTCTTTTAATACCCTATAAAAATGAGCTTTCAAAATTGAAGCATAGCTGAGACTAATTATTTGTTGCTGTGAATTTGCAGTCCCCCCCCCTACTTTAATACCAAAACTTTTTTTCTTTGATAGACCGTTTACAACCTCTCTGCTGCAGTTAGTCAGCCCTAAAACTTGATATTTTAACCATGAGTAACCCTGCGATCGTCTTCTGACATCTTTCCTGCAGAAGAATCGAATCATCTGTCACACAGCCAAGAATTACCCCTGCCACAGAAAGTTGACAGAACCTTAGAGAACACTAACCAACAGGACTTCGTCTGCAACTATTTGGACTGTTTACAAGAACAGAATTTGAAGGGTGGGTGGCTTTAAATCCAGGTTATCCCATATTCAGGCCCCTGGATTCAACTAGATCCAAATGCCAGTGCCAGAAAGTCACTAGCATCAGTTAATCTTTAATTTAAAAAAAATATTTTTCTGCCTAATTAATTGTGTAGTTTATAAAATGTAAATAAACAGAGAAACAAGTTTTCTGCCGAACAAGCCAAATCCTGAAGATCCTGAATTTAATTTCTATTCAAAAAGGACAAAACAGGAAATTGTGACAGCAGCTGGAAATAATGCACTTGGGGATTTTGCTTCCTAATTAAACAATTCACATATTCGCATGAGCAATAAATAAGTATAATAAATTAAAGTCCTGCATGCTGGTGTACAAAAGTGTATTTTCGATTTTAAAGATTAACAATTCTACACTTCCTCTACAGTGTCAATAACGTGGCCCAACAGCTGCAGCAAACTGCTGCACCTGAACCCGCAATATCGTACGGAAATGTAGCGCAATGGTAATCTAACTGGAAATGCACGTTCAGATGTTTATTGAAAAAAAGATGATATCCATCCCAAATGGGGAAGACACAGTGGATTTTGATGCGTTTCCTCCACCCTACGTCAGATTGATTAACATTCATCTCTGTGTGAGCGAGTGGAATAGGCAGAGAGCTCGCACTGCATCTTACACACCCTCGCCGATCGATTCGGCCATAAGCTGACGGATGGGGGAGAAAAAAATAGAAGGAAAAAAAAAAACACAGAAAGGGTGGAGGATGTGAGCTTAATTGCTGAGCGGTCGCTTGAAAAGCCTGGTACCGTAGGAGGAGAGAGAGATGTAAAAGAACAAAGTAAACAGTGAAGTGAAAAAGTTGGGAGAATATCAAAAACTGACGAAGCTTTTAACCAGGCCTGCAGAGACGCAGCATGCTAGCCACTCCATTAGCGCCTATACTAGAGCACTAATGACTGTGAAGACAGCATATCGCACACCTTCACACCGGGCAAAATGCGCTGCTGAACAAGCTGTGTAATAGTTACACTGAGGCAGATTATAGACTTCAGCTCGCAGATGGTGGATTCAAAGCAGAGGGTAACATTACGGCTAAATTAAAGTGTGCATTAAATCAAATTGAGTCTGCTCGTATCATTAGCCTAGAGCAATTGCTATTATACAACCATTGTGTTGTTCATCTGATTGTGTTCTAAAACAAATTTCAATAGCGTTTACAGTATATGGAACCTTTTGGAAGAAGCTTATTTAAAAGCTACAAAATTTGCCTGCCAATCCAGTTAAATTCCCTAATTATCCCAAGTCTTCAACACTGCGGGGGAGCATGGCTGACTTGCAAATGGGCATGGAGGGAGAGGTGTGTGGCAAAAGACACTGCGTGAGGCAGATGATTTATTTATTTTTTAAATAATTTAACGTTGCAGACTTTTTATCTAACGGTATCCACGAGCTATGATGTGATGGTAACAGGCAGCGAGGCCGGGCTGCAGACATGCAGCTCTGCTGCCTGGAGGAGACACAGACAGGCAGAGGAACCAGAGAGCTTTTTATTTCCAGCTTCCAGCACAGACAAAAAGTAACCTGTAGTTGTTTTTTTTTTTACCAGCCTCAAAGAACCGAATCATAATCAGCATTCTATATATAGAGCAATGAATGGCTGTCTATTTTAATTAGTGGACATCAGTGGATGGATATTAGCTGAACAACTGAGAAAGTCATAATCTACTCATAATCTATTCCTTTTATAACTTTTTAACATTTCATTTTGCACATGCCCTTTAAAATGAATTTATTTCATGCTGTTGTTGGTATAATATGTAAAAACTGTTAATGGGAATCAGGGGTGGGCAATATAGTCTTAAAATTATACTGTGATGTTGCAAAGAAATTTGCCCTAATTACATTTCTGATGATATAGAAAAACATTTTGCCGTTGATTTCAGCTTCCAGGCAGCAGCATTTCTTAGTGCAAACAAAATAAAGAGCATTTCCCATCCCTCTTTTCCACTGAGTTACCGACACTGATGACAGCCTACCTAATTCAAATTGTAAATCAATTGCTGCAAGGTGCCAGCGGCATTATAGTGCAATAGTAGTGACACAAATACAGTAACACAGCATGAGTTAAATGTAAGCACAGCTTGCTTCGTGCTTCAGCAGGGGTAGGGCGCAGGCAGTCCGTGGGCAGTTACAGTCTGCTCGTCTACCTGCAGTTTGCTGTCAGATGGGGGCAGTGTCAAAAACATGTGGTGCAACCAGTCTGTGGGCCACTCTTGCTTGTGCTGGTCCATCAGCAAGCCCGAGAAGTTTCTAACATGCAAAAGGCTGATGTGAAACGGAGTGCTAAAAACCTTTCCAGCCCATTTGTCAACCAATCAGCAATGTGCACTTGGGATTTTGGAGGACTGCACAGGAGCAAGTTTGCAGTAGGTCAAAACTCCTCTCTGCAGGCTGTCCAAATGGAAACCCATAGACAGAGGGACGCATGTGGGGGACCAGTAAGTTACACTTTAGCAGGCTGGTGGGCTGCCTCACTTGTAACACAGTGGCTTAATAGTGCAAAGTATAGGACAGCACGAGTTACTGTACCCTGCCTTGGACTAGTGCAGCACATAACCTCTCATAACCCTGCCTTTCAATTTATAAGACCTGATGCAGCTGTTCCATTTAAACCTGTTAAAGATTTCAAAATTCACTCAGTAGGCTGTTACGTTTTTAAACTGTGAGCGAACAGCTTCCTATTCAAATTCAACAGAGTGGAAACAACAGGAAACTTTAACTCTTGGGGGTGTGGGAGCCACATGTGCATCGTGTTTATCTGGACTCTTTACTCTCGTGCATCTCTGTTTGATATCTGCATAATCAACCAATTCTCTTTGTGGGACCTAACTCGTCAGACTCTTTCCTTTTCATCTTTTTATCGTCTCACTTTCCAGCCTCTCAGCTAACATTCATCAAACATAGATGGCTTGTTTTATGCTCCATCATTAGTCTGACTTTACTCTCATCTATCTTTGTACTGCTCCTCTTCCTCTCTCGTCTCCCTCCATCTTACCCAAACAGCATCTGACACTCAGTTTGACTTGATTTAGGTGAACAAGGCAGGCCTGAAACAGACAGCTCAGAGCGCCTTTCGACTTTGCTGTAAATCCATTATTGGTACATTCAATTAACATGGCGTGGCGAGAGCACCATCTTGCAATAACATCGCCCGATAATTAATGGAGTCATTATTTTCGAAGGGAGTACTCTGAGCAGTTGTAGACTGGTGGGTTCTAGGCGCCATCGTGATTAACATCTGAGGAACATGATCATATGACTCCGCATATGACTGGGATTGTAATTAATGAGCCTAAACTGACAGTTTTCTACAGGTATATCCATTACTTTGCATAAAAGCATTCCCTAGGCAGCGAGTTTAAATGATGCGTTTAAAAACGAATGCATTTTAAATCACAGTTAAAGGCTGAAAAAAAAATATGTGCCCACGAGCTATTTGTTTTCGGGAAAGCCTTGCAGGTGTGTGCGCCTGAGGCATGGTGAGTGGAGCATTCCCCCCCCCCAGACTGGGCCACGTGTCAGCCAGCAAAGGGATTATGGTGGCGGTTCTTGACATGATATCATATCTCAGGTCATAAAAAAGAGAAAGTGAGTCCCCAGCCGATCATAATGTAGAGCAAGGAACAAATTGGCCTCACTCGACACTTCCTGCTCACTTGAATGCCTCAGATTATAGCTCGGAAAGAAGACAGTTCCCAATCAGGTGTGTGTCGCGTGCGCGTGTTTATTTGGGGAAATGGTTCTCGGGGAAAAGGACTTATGGGGGAAACTGACGGAAGAAGTCAACTTGTGCTGCTGCGCACTGGGTCAAGTTTCAGAGAAGTAGAGCACAAGTGGAAGAACGAAGGTACTAAATGCTGAGTTTGTGCGGTGGCTGGTTAAATATACCTGATTAGCTGGACAATGTAAGCACTCTGCAGCTGTGCAGGAGCTAAACATGTCCAGCAGAGCCCCTGTTATTTTGCAATAATCTGCTTTTTAACAGCAGTTAATAGCAGTCAGTCCAGTCCTCCATAAAACATATACTCCTTCCCTCTACTAAACACCCAATCACACTACCCTAAAAATCATGGAATACAGTTTGGTTGTGTTAATTAAAATTCTCTGTAGCGCCACTTTCTGTCTGCCTCTCTGTTCTGATCTTACATCTTTATTTTTGTTTTTACATTGGTACAAAAAGAATTTGAAAAATTCTGGATGCTCAGCCTTACGTGGCTCACAGTAGGCAGTAACGCTTTGATGCACATCCTCCAAAAACAGATTGTGCGCACTCACAAACGCTGTCTGTTAGACTGCCTGTTTTGTGTCTATGTATCTATTGTTTCTATCGTCTCCAATTATTATAATATTCTCGATTACAGTATTATATGGGACTTACTGCCATGCTGTTCTGCTAATCGTTGAAGCTTAATGTTATACAGAGCTTAAGCCCAAAATGCAATCAGCATAATCTTCAAAAATGTGCTATTGACTGGGGCCATTAGTGTTTCTGTGTGACACTTTTACAGATCACACTTTAATCTTTATAGTTTTATCTCCCTCTCCCATACAGCCAAATACACCATCCCCTTATACAGTGCAGTTATTATTCTCTCGCACACCCAACCTCAGCGATCCATTATCATTATTGCATGCACACAGAACTCAGTTTCCTCTGAAAAATAAAAAAAAAAGCATGCAATAAAACTAATAACCTCAGCAAATCAATACAAGAGTGCTTTGTTCGTGATTGTGAGGGCGTTTTTGCTTATTTGTTTTAGTGCTGTATTAATCTAATAGGTCACTGAGATTATTTCCCTATTGCGGGTCATCAATGCGTCTCTTAATCCTGACTCAACATGAGGTCAAAGAGGCAGTCAACAGACAGAAGAGCTCGGACAAATCCTGTACTTGACTAGTTACACAAAAGGCTGCAGGCATAAATGTAGCAGGCCTCTCTAAATTCACTAGCACACTGCATGTGTAACCACTTTGGAGATTGCAGTTCAACACGCCTTTTATGTGCTCCTATGATGTCTCCACAAGTTGGTGATAAAGTTGTAGCCTTCAAGCTACAGTTTAAAAAGAATACTCGGCAGAAATCTGTACAAGAGAATTGAAAGTTGGCTCTGACAATTTTGCATCAGTATCCTGTCTTTCCCTGCAGGGTATTCTACTTGTCCCTGTATAGGCAGAGTGCTCTCAAATATATATATTTACACTCTAATATATATTTGACATTAAAATAAAAAAATAAAAAAAATGGAAGTAGCTACTGCGATGACTTACCAGTTGGCTTGTAACGTCCCATTTCAAAGCCTGGATTTTAGATTTGGTGGTTCTTGTCGTGTTCTTATTTTAGAGGCACAGAGCTAAGTAATACAAATGAAAAAAAACAGGAGCACAGATTTCCGAGATGGACTGTTTTTACAGTGTTATTTATCAGATACTTAGCTCCATTACTAAAATTAGCAGAGGCGACACATCCACCTTTAGGTCAAATCAGCCATGCTCCTGCCGGCTAAAAACTGATGAGGCCCACAGTGAGCTGACCAGTCTACAATCATGGCGTACTCTGTGTCATTAAAAAGCAGACATGTCTGAGGAAAACGCGTGATTTCCACTCCCATGTGAAACCAGCTGTCAACAAACAGCTGTCATTGCAGGCGGCGTGATGATGGCACATTACAGCCTCCGGGAAAACACAAAAAGAGAGATGACCATCACAGTTACGCGGGCGACAAGGGCACGATGGATTGTACAGCTGAAACTGCACTGGTTTGTTTCCCTGAAGACTGAAGTGGGGCTGAACCCTGCGCTTACTCTCTGACAAGGACATGCCCCAAGTGGGGAGACATCATTCTGTATACCTGGGGTACCATCACAGCTTTCTAAGACAGAACCAGGACACTGCATGTGCATTCATACAAACATGGACACCGGGAAATGAGGAAAGACTGATGTGGATGTACAGTAATCCGACAGGAAAAGCCGCACAAAAAAAGGAAAGTGGTTGGACACTAGAGTTGTTAGCAATAAAAGGTAGCTGAATTATCATGTAACTGCTTTGCCACACTTCTTAATGTGGATTATTTTCAACACGTTTTCAGAAATGTTTTAAAGGCCCCTTCTTTAAAAAAAAATTAAAAATACAGTCAAGTTTTCCAATAATGTCCGGATGAAAAGAAAATCAATCTAAAAGGATCCTTTCTTGGGACTGCAAATTACAGCCCGCCACTTATTTCCACGTTATGGTCCCGCACAGACGATGGCTTTCTTTTCTCCGGCACAAAGAAAATATATAGATGAAAGTAAATGAAAACAAATGCTGCCACCGTGTTGTGTGCTCAAGCCCGAGGTTATCGCTTCTCAGGGAGATCTTTCTTTTCATCTTCACGCAGAAGGAGCCTCGCGAATCGCAATCTCACACAGGGCGGCAAACAAACAGCCAACACAAATTCATTCACCCACACTGATAAGACCTCCCTCTTTGTTTTCATAATCTCCAAGATCCCACAGTGTCCAATCTAATCAGTATTTAAGTTATGGACTTCATAAGCATGGCACTGAAGCCAACAAGAGCTGATAGTTTTGTGAAGGACAGAGGAGACCAGGTCGGCAAATCAAAGCCTTCAAAGCGAAATCTAACTGCTGTGATGATCTGTTTATAAGACAGAAAAATGAAAGTTTAAAAGATAGCCAGACTGTGAGGAATAATTCCATTTAAAACCTCTCAATAAGTGTGGCTTATATATATATATATATATATATATATATATATATATATATATATATATATATATATATATATATATATATATATATATATATACATATATTTAAGCAAAACTATTACGATACAAATGAGTATCTCCGCTATCATTTTCCTCTTCGTGACAAAATCATCCTCCCTGATTACTTGTCTGCAATCACAAGACAAACGCACAGCTGCACATATGTGATGAGTGAAAGACACACGGAGGAGATAGCTGAAGCATGAAATTAAGCATGATTGTTCACATGTATTCAGCATAACTCAACCAGATGCAACACGTGCATGCAAGCGTGTGCATGTCTCTGTGCTCAATATATACGCATCTGTATACCGCTGTAACGCACATGTTTACGTGTCTTGCGCGCACGGGCAATCTCATTATATGGAGCTTACGTTGTCCGTAGGGCAGAATGTCACTGAGATGCCTCTCACCACACTCCCCTTGCTTCTGCTGTGAGAGCGAGCCTGACAAAGACACAACTTCCTGCTATTGTTTTCACCTCCCTCAGCTTTAGGCTACTGTCAGGCCTCTTGCAAACCCTGCCACCCCACTCTAACCTTCCTCAGAGTCAAAATCACAAGGAGGATTCCAGCTGATGAATTGTAGGAAAGGTTAAAGACAGCTAAATTAGGATCTGTAACTGGCAATTTACAGGGGCTGGTGTTAGCTGACAAATCTGTCAGTACACTGTCAACCCGAGAGGGCCTTTCCTTTAATCAGCACTCCTCTGTCAGATAGTAGGTGGCTCTGAGAATCCCTAAAGGTTTATCCTCTTCAGTCTGCTCAAGAAAGTTGACTTCTGTGAAGGACACAGAGTCAACGGTTTGAAACCGAGGATTTCTGTTTTTGCGTCACATCACAAGGTGTCAACCTAGGGTTGCACTGGCAACACCACCCCAAATGACTCTCCCACCCCCCAAACCCACCAGGCAACGATGCTATTCACTGCCTGTTTGGTTTGGTTTTGCTCCAGCTTTCGAGTTATTCTGCAATTAATTTCCCTAGGATATGCATTTAAATGACTTAAGATTACATCTAATGCCATGTTGAGGCTGAAGTACGTGTTCACCTTCTATAGAATACCAATATCAGGTCAAAGTTTTTAAATGACAAAGTTCTGTTATTGTGACTAAACATTAAAATTCACAACAGTTCCATCAGTTTTAACTGCAATTGACATTTAACAATTTTTTAAATAAAAAATTAAATGCAGCATTTGCGTATAAATAAAATTGGTACTAGTATTTTTACACACAGGGATACTTTACGTGTGAGCAATCTAAAAAAAAGTATAATTAATATAAAGATAATTATCTTGAGCATTTGCTATAATTACTGAAAGTGTGTCTTTTGCACAGAGTGCAGAGCAACCTTTTTAAAAAATATGTAATCAATTAATAACCATGTGTTTACAGTCCTGCTAACACTGTAAAAGAAGGAAGTGAGAACAAATCCTATCTTTAGCCTCATTAAAAGCTCCACCTGCCAGCCTGTGATTAGCATTACGGGTGCTAATTGTCTGGTACTGTAGGTAAATACAGCAACATAGCCTCTGCCACCCACTTCTGGTCTCATTATGCCACAGAATTAGAAGGCCAATTACGGGGCATTACTTTGACAGCAGGAGAGCGGAAACCTTTCCAGTGTTGGATTACACATAATAGTACCGCCCTGTTAGCTTCAAAGGACACAAAGAGCAATCTACGTACCATAGATGCTATTAGGTCGATGGTCCTAGCCAATTAGCTTTTCTAAGCACTAAATCGCATTGTTGAAAGTCTTAACTGATGAAATTACTCATTTTAAAAATAAATGAGCTCTTATGGAAATACTGCAAAGGGTGGCACAGTGGAACGCTGTTTAGCACTATCACATCACAGCCAGAATGCTCCTCAGTGGAAGCTCCTGGTCAACGCAAATCTTAGGGAAACTCGTAGGAAACAGTCTAAGGATGAGTTCGGAGATTTTCTCTGTCCATGCGGGGGGGGGGGGGGGTCACTTAAATAAATGCAACAATACAAAACTGTTCTATGTTCTGCAGCTTGCTGAACATAATCTACCCAAAGCAGAACACATAAATTTAAAAAAAAAAAAAAAAAAAAAAGAGTGGACAGCAATGATGAGAAAGGTCACCCATGGTGACCGAGTTCTTCATTAAATCACCAGTTCCAGGAATCTATGGAGTGGGAGGAGGTGAACAAAGCAAAGAGGCAGTTCAGAGAGAGACAGAGAGCGTAGTCAAGTCCCCCGGGGGCACTATTAACAGACAGATGAGATGAACAGAGGATGATGTGGCAGCTCTGGTCAGGTGAGGTCATATGAGGACAACAAAGACATCCTTAGGCATGGCAAGTGTGCGTTCCAAACTGACTGAAAGATAATCTTTGCCTCCTGTGTGTGTGTCATTTAAGCTTTTGCACAATTTGATTTCATCCTCGGGCTCTTACTGTGTTTATTTTGCTGTTTCATCGATATATTATCTAGGTCAGGTGGGGGTTTTTTTTATATATTTATTTGATGGATCTGGTTTTATATCACTGCTTCACGAGATACATGATTTTACTTTCAAGAAGGTTATAGTTAGTAAATTACAACTATACAAGCTACACTGGGATTTATTCACTCAATTACTCAATTATTCATGTATTTGCCCTTTTTTCCCCTTTATTCCTCGAGTGACTGCTTCAACCAAAGCTTCAAATAATGCCAATAAATCCAAGTTTTTTTTCTTGGCCTCAGAGCTTCAAACAAACCACTTTTTTTCTTTAACTTGGAAGGTCATATTACCTCGGTCACAGTGAGCGGGCAAGCACTTTAGCTTTGAGACATTAGAGATCAATCCGTAAGTGCAAGTTTAAAAAAAGAAACTTTGCAGCAATCACGTTATTGGAGACACTGGAGCGACTGCATTATACCTGCTGTTCTCTTTTTTTGTATTCAGCTAACTTTGTTCATTTAATAGTGGTTCTGCCCGTAGTTCTACAATACAGTAGTACAAACAATTTGGTATAAAATACCTCTGCTGTCAACCTAGGGCAATGGCATTTATATAGCACATAATTACACTTAAACAGAAGGTGCTTAACACAAAAGATAAGAACATAAAAACCTGTGTAGGTTTACAATGTCTTACAACATTGAAAAAATTAAAATAAAACATATGCATGAGGAGGGCTTTGCAGACTACTGTGGACAGATGATAATAACGGGCTGACCGTGTGCACTTCAGACTCAGTGTAGACAAGTGAGTAAATCTTTCATAGACTTGAGTTACAATATGCAACCACTGCTTCTGCTACACAACATTTCCAATCAGAAAGTCACGGTAACCCTAAAATCCTTGAACGGAGCGTGAGCTTTGCAAACAAATACAGCACATGGAAAGGCTGTTAATGCCGCCAACATGAGTGCACATGTTCGCTCCCTGCATAGCAATGCCTTTACGTGCCCTCATACTGTAGTTATTGAACTGACAGATCTTATCAGTGATCTATGGCTTGCTTCAGCTGCATCACCTCTAGCATTTTAAAACTCTCACTGCATGTTTTTGGCCAAACAGCTCGGCACTACTAAAAAATGGCCCCCACAATTTTTTTGTTTAATTTCACAACAAAGAGAGTCATGTTAATCTGCTGCAGACAGATAAAGTTGTGTCACCATGGATCAAGCACTGACAGAGAGGACCATGCCAGTAAAGGCAGTTTTGTCTGATTTCGTGTGCATGTGTGTGTGTCTTTGTCTTTTTTTCTTTTTTTTTTTGGTGGGGGGTGTCTTACTGCCTGCCTGTCGGTCCCTGATAAATGATTCCATGCTAAATATCTCTTTTAAATCTGCCTTTATCAGGCACCGAGGCTCGTTCAGCCCCACCGTTAACATTCCAATTTATGGGACAGCTCCCAGGCTCAACAAATCAATTCCCAAGTGTACCTGGCCAATTCAGGCCAGATTAGTTGAAATTAGGCAGGGCAGGTTTTAATAATACATTTGATGATTACTGCAGCAATGAGATATCTTTGGTCATGCCCCGTTTCACACACTCTGCTGATCTCTGGTAGCTTTAATAATGATGTCTGCAGCATTTTCTTTTATAGTTTGTAGTGCTTGAGAGCACAGTAGATTTAGAGTTTATGGCTAGTACTCATACTCACCAGTATTAGCCTTATGAACCCATGAATACAATTAATGAAATGAACTAATTGGTTGCAAAATGTCCCACCATATTGTCTGTTTCTGCTTTATACAACAATATCAGAAAAGGTTGCTTTGTGTGACATGTTGTTTGGATTTGCCAGATCCCATTTACAAAAGGAAAGATGTTGTCAGTAAAAGGAAGACAAAAACCTATCTGCAGCCTCCACAACTGGCATCCTTAGAAAACAGCCCGATGCTTTTGTTGATTTTGAATTCATTTGTGTCAAAAACAACCCACTGGAGACCTTATCTGTGGATGTGAGGTTTTGTGCATCTGAGGGAAAAACACATGTATCTCAGTCAGAAAGAATGAGGGGAGGTGGCTTCATTTTGGAATTTTCTTTTGCTCTCTTCTTTGGCCTTGTATCATCTCATCTGCACTTTTCTTGTCCCGTTGCATCTCCCCATTTCTCTCTGCCTGCCTCTAGGTGTACATAATTTACACAGATGGGATAAGCTGGGGGGGTGAATGGCATTTGCGGAAATTAATGCACTTCTGGTAGACCGGGCAGATATGTTAAAATAAAGCTTGCACACCTGCTAGGGTGGCTTCCTAAAAGCCATCCTAGCTCTAAAGGAATCACCTTACAGATCCAAATAAGGCTGGAGTATCAAAATAAAGTTAAAATAAAAATTTTTAAAAAACTAGATTTTTAAGTATATTTTTAATCCAGTTAATCCAGTAGAGTGCACTCAGTGCCCTATCAACAATTTAATTAGTCTAGACACAACATGCAGGCAAACAATGAACTGACTGAAGACTAGATAAGATTTAAGTGGACTATGCTTTTCTTTGGTTGACTAGAACTGTAGATCCAGATAATTAATAATAATAAATAATAAATTGGACTGCATACATGAAAAACTGCAACAGAAAAGAGGAGACTGATTGTGCAACTGAATCTGGCAGACAGGGACCTATGAAACCACACAGGACACAAAAAGAGCCAGACGAGCTATGAGAAATGATTGGCCTTAAAATGGGAAGATGGTAAGAGGGCTCTGTAAGGTTAAGAATTTTCTTGACCATGAGGGGGCAAATTTGGAACATCAGAGGCCAGGGGTTATACAAACAGAAAATATTCCTCTCTAGGCAGGAAGTATGAGCAGATGAGGAAAAGGCAACATCCTGTTCCATTCCATGCTCAAGTGAAAAGTCCAAAGAACTGTAAATAAGTTTCACCAAGACATCTCCTCTCCCTGCAGAGCTTTCCTCTTGCATAGCACTTTCACACAGTGCTAACAAAACACTCAGACGTCAGCTTGATGAGCAATTGCATGCACTCTTGTTTGCACGAGCATCTGTTTGTATGAATTTCTGTGAGATTTTGTGCACTTGTGTGCCTGTCACGGTCCCACCCACAGGCACAGCACTGTGCTTATTGGATTATAGATCTCCCAGTCACATAGGAAAGAGGCTGTTATTAAGGTCAAGGGCCTCGGGTAGGAGGGATGAAGAAGTAAAAAAGGTGAAGAAGAAACAGAAAAGCCGTAATGTAAATCTGCAGCATTTTGAAATGTGTGCTGTCTATTTGTCTCTTGTCACTGTTACTGAAGACTGTGTCACTGCTGTCTTCAGCATCCAGCATCCTCAGTGAGACAGAACTGCTACTAGCAATCACTCTGCCACAGTTGATAGCCACTAACATTATTAACATCATGACTGTGCAGCATATCAGCATGCAAATGTTACTAATCCATTTCCCATTGCAGAAATACTGACATAATTAGAAAACACTTGGGCTGACTGATAGGAGCATTTAAGCTTAACACTGTTCTCGACAAATATATATATATAGGTCGGGGGTTTGAATCCCAGCCAAGTCATGCATCCATTAAGAGTTCCCAGGCTTGGCCCCTCATGCTACCCAAGCCTATCTTGGAATGTGAGTATTAACTGAAGCCACACCGGCTTGAACGTCGCCCGGATTAACAAGAACCGCATCAGGTGTTGAGGAACCAGGGCACACTGATGATAAGTTGGCTACTGGAACAGTGATAGGGCATAAGTTGACACGAGATGAGAACAGGGAACTGTTAAAAAGACTGGCTACGGATACCGACTATGGAATGGAGCAAATATCAGCCACGTCCTCTACATGGATGACATCAAGCTGCATGCCAGGCAAAAAGAACAAGGCATTGATTCACTTATCCACACCACGAGGATCTACAGCAACAACATCGGAATGCCATTTGGTCTGGAGAAGTGTAGTTGGATGGTAACTGTTACACGCAACCTCAGGATGTTGGTCCAGGTATTATCCTATTGTTTTACTGCCACTCTCATTAACCTGCTCTCTCGCTTCTCTGGTTGGTCCCCAGGACTGATGGATGTCAGCAAGATACAAACCTGGAGAAGGCGGAGCCTGGGTGTTCGGCAACTGGCATCCTGTCACTTCCCTAGTCCTACGAGATCTCCATCGGCATCACCTTCCTGTTGCTCATAAACCTTTCTTTGTTGTATGATTGATAGGGAGTTACCAGCATGACTGTTTTTGGTTTTGGCTTTCATTAGTTTAGTTAATGAATTAGTTTAGGGGAGAAGCCTGAATCCGATGGCCCATTGTAGCCGGGGCTCCCATCTCTTCTGATTCTGATTGTCTGTTTTGAGTAACCATGTTTTCATTATTAAGATCTTGTTGAGTGGCAGCTGATTGTGGCATTTTATATGTTGGGTTCCTTTTGATCCATTACGTAACATAATTGGGGGCTTGTCGTGTTTTTGTCTGTGTGTGTCACTGATCGCTTATAATGTGTACAATGTGACAACAGTAAACAGTCAAAAGGTTGTTTAGTGAGGAAAAAAATTATCTGTTGTCTATCCAGAGAGTCTCTTGGACACCAAGTCCACTGTCTTAGAGTGCAGATGGTAACTCTAATTCTGTTCTACAGCCATCTGCAGCAGGTCCTGGTGAGAATGACCTTCCAGCTCACAGTGCATCTACAAAGCAGAACAAGGATGACCACCAGCTGCAAACAAGAAAGGTGGCATTATCAGACCAAAGGTTTGAAGATTTTTGGTTTTTGTTGTTTTTTTAAAATCCACCAGGTTTGGCGCACGTGCACACGACTGTTCCAACTTTTCTAACAACCACCTCTAAAGTATTAAGCCTTTGGTCAAAACTGTGTAATGATCGGATCGTCTTCAGCCTAAGGAAAGTTCATCTCCACTCAACAGACATTTAAGAAAGAATCGACCAGCAGTTGAAAGACATTCAGACTAATTCAGCAAAACTGGTATGCAGGACATTGAGAAAGTGTGTCGAGGTCATTCAGCAGGATGCTGAGCCACCGGCATGAGCTTCTTCTGACACACAGTTTCCTACATGGATGGGGATCCAGTGGGTCCTGACCTCTGGACAAGGGCCACGTCCTACCCTACCTCGATATGCAGATTTTCTTAGCTTAACTGACCCAGGTGGCCCCCTGCAAACACATGCAAAGTGACTGCAGCAATTTCTAGCTACACAGAGGCTACTGATGCTGTACTGTATTGCCCATTTCTTACTTTGAAGACGTGCAAGCTGATAAGGAAAAGAAAACACTATATAAGAAATGGGCAATCTACTGTAGTTCCATTCAATACTTTCAAACATTCTCATAATTAAGACCATGAAACACTTTTGGATAATTAGACTTTTCAAAAAAGCATTTTAAGGACAGAGAACTCAAAAGTTCATTAATAAATCCTCACTCGACTATTTTCAGCAGAGCAGCACATTATAGCAGAGCCGGGTATGGGTATAAGAAAGTTATGTAAAAGACACAAAATTCAAAGGAGAGACAGAGAGATGGCAGCATACCCAAAAACAAGAAGTTGGAAATTTGATCGACCTAAAAGCTTCTCATTTCCCAGGCCTACATAAATCTCATTATTCTCCCCTGCGGTACCTCAGCATATCAGATGAAATATCGCTGCGTTTTTACATCAAAGGGCTGAGCATTACAAAAGGTATCCGTGCTGTTGTTCAAGATAAATGAAAATAGTTCAGCAGCGCAACTCTGATATGAGTCTACGTGGCATATGAACAGATTAACTTTTACTGAACTTTTTAAAATGTGGAAGAGGTTTGGCTTCCACTTAGACTCAACCCAAACTTTAAGTTGCCGAGTGTTGGCGTTCCAACATTTATGGATTTAAGAGCTGAGGCTGATGGGAATACCATTCATATCACAGGTGACAACGAATCAAAAGAGTGGATGAATTCATAGTTTGAATTTATTAGGAGAAGCGACTTTCAGGTGCTCCCTTATTCACAAGGGGTTGCCACAGCAGGTACGCTGGATGCCCCTCCTGAGGCAACCCCCAAAGGGACTGCGCCCCATCCCAGGATCAAAAAGGGGGAACTTTTTGTTTGTTAGGCAAACGTGTAAACCACTACACTATGGAGCCACTACTGATGGTAATGATGACTTACTTTAATGTATTAGCCTAAGAACATGAATGCGAGAGTCTGAGATAATTAAACGCAAACAATAAATTTCAATCTTATGGCTGGAAGGAGGAAACGTCACGGCACTCCCAAAGCCAGCAGGATCTCTTGGGTCAACAAATATCTTTTTAAAATTCCATGGCATTACATCCTGAACTTGTTGAGACATTCCAGTCTGGGCGAAAGTAGCGGAAAGAGAAACACCTTACATGTAGTTGTGCAGAATAGGTAGATATGATATGTTACACTGCATTTTGTAAATAATAATAATAATAATAATAAAAAGTGGGCTTTGATATAAGTCCCGTTTTTGTGGAGGAAAAAGGATGTTTAAAGAAATTCATTATTCAAATATATTATTTAATATATTAGTTAATTCCTTCTTTTGTTTCAGCTTCCTCTTACAAACTGCCACATGGTGTCAAATGGTAAATTCTTAAACTCGTAGTGTGCATAGTTAGTGTGCCCGCAAGCTCGACATTCTCTGGGACTGACAATATACAAAAAGACCTTTCCTTGTTATTCACACACTAACACACTCTTGAGGCTAAAAACATCATGTTCTCGACAGCTGAGTCACTTGCGTCGAATTAAATCTCGTCAAAAGCAGCAAGTCAGAAAGTGAATGGATGAATTCCTTCCTGCACGTGTGCAACAAATGGATGCAGCCAAATTACGTCCAGCTACTTAACGCGTATACAAGCGCGTCTGTGTCTGTTGCATTTTACTGCCCAAGTCTGTGTGTGCCACTGTGTTTATGAGCCATAGCATCACCCCTCTGCCTCAGCTCCGGCTACAACTTGTGCAGTGCGGACGCCCGGGGAGAGAGATCAATGCTGCAACTTTCACAGTGAGGGGAAAAAGGAAACAACTCTCTATGGTCCATAAGACTTTTCTACACTAGAATGATTTTCCATTTCTGGGAGCATGGCTGAACTTACAATAGTAAAACGAAGAAAAAAAAAAAGAAAGGAAAAAAAAAAAGAATGATCCTGGCTTTTCAGATGCTGTTTAATATCCCTCTGTGCAGCACAGAATGAGCTCAGAAACCCTTTTGAAAACAACAGAACCAATACTGGAAAAGCCAGAAGGAGGAGGTGATATATTAAACTGCCAACAGAACAGTGCAGAATTGCTACTTGTTCCCTAGAAAAGAAAAAAAAAATGTGAGTGGCAGAGACTTGGCTTTAGGGAGCCTCCATAACTTCTTTAGCTGCTTTATAATGTGCCCACTACCAGTGCAAGATTTAGTAGAGCAGTTTCTTTTCACAAAAGGCTTTGAATGTTTGGATCGTGTTTGTGGTTTCTTTATAAAAACCTGCATTTAAAAGACTTGCAAAGCTTTAACTCACAATTCAAACTTTACCGTTTTCCCAGGGAAAAATGTGACTGCTTTGTCAGATGCACAAATAAAATCCACTAGCAATGTTGATATTAGTACAATTGTTTATTTCTTTCTCTTTATTCCAGCTACAGTCGAGTTTTTTTCCCCCTGGCGCGAAACAGAGTCACCCCAACTCTTCGTTTTTTGGGGGGTTTTTTTGACAGCAGACTACGAGGATCGTCTCCAGCCATCTCTCTGTAATGAATACAATCCAGTGTCACTATTAACTGCATGCATGTGTCCACACAATGCTGCAACCGCGCACACAAATACCACACTGTTTTAGTCGGGGTGGAAACACGCTGTACCGGGAAGTCTGACTGTGCCAGCGAGCTAACAAAGTCTCCAGTGTGCGTATATGTGAGAGAGTGTGCTGGCCTTCTAAAAACACTCTGCTGTCCACACTGAGCAGTGCTGCAGGTGTGGGCAGTCGGCAATTTCACTTTGGCCTTTAATACCGCGCGCAGCTTGGCACCTTTGGCTGCATAGTGCAAATCCCACAGTGCTGAGCTTAACAACCAAATGCTTCTCCTTCCAAGGAAATTGGACTACATGAACAACCCAAGATGGATTTTTTTTTGTTTTTCTACCCCACTAAAGGTCTGACTGCAAACTAAAGACTGAAGGGGCTACTTGGAGCTATTTTTGGAGGGTCTTGGCCTAAAGTCTATTCAGTTCAGTTTAACTGTTCTCTTGGTCCTGCGGGTTTTACGGACACTGATGGTTTGAGGAAGCAAATTCTTAAAAATGTGATGGTCCTGCAAACAAACTTTGCTGACTAAGATCATTTGGCTTTGTATTTAATAAAAAAATATATAGTAAAAACCCACAAATGAATAAATATGATAAGATATATGAGTAATTGTCTTTCTTATACTGTTTGCATTTCCAAAAACTGCCCCGGTCCCAGTTTTGTAGCCGTAGGTATACAGTAATAACAATTTTATGTGATGCATGAAGAAAATAAGAACACACAGAAAGCCACAACCACAGCAGCTCAGGCTCCAGACCTCTCAGGGTAAATCTGAGGGGATTATTGATTGTTACCATTAAGGCCGACACAGGCCCAGTCTGGCCATTAGCTTGCTATCCTCCCAGCACTGAAACCACTCTCCTTCATCACAAAGGGCACTACGGTGCCCAGCTGAGTGAATAAAGTCCAAACGCAAAAGAAAGGATAGTAATGTTACTCTTCATCTTTTTTTTTGGAATCCATTTATCCTCTTCTTCATCTCTTTATATACGTACCCCCAACTCTGGTCTTTTGTCAACGTGATTTTCTCAAACACTTGACCTCTGTCTGCCAGCGTTTTCGTCTCTGCGGCCTCCTGTGCCAAGTCGGCGACCCTCCGTTCTCCGCGGGTGTCCTCTCGCGTCATCGCTCTGTCTATCCGTCTGAACCTTGCGTAATCATATGACTTGTCTCATCAAGCTCACAGCGGGCTGGAGAAACCATCGCACAAACGAAGATTCAGAAAAATGTTTATAATGTTTAAAAAAACAATTAATTTTTTTATTATTTGAGTTTCTGGTGAAACCACTAAGAATTTTCTATAAAGTCTAATTAAAAGACTCTGAACTTGGTGACTGACATGCTTGACAGGATTAGTCTGTTTCTGTCCCTCACTCCATTTCTGCCTTCGTCTTTTTTCCCCATCCTAATCCGTCCTCCTTTCTCCCTGCTTCTCCTTGTGCTCGAGCCTTACGGGAGCATCCAGAAGCAAACTAATATCCATTCTCTGAACTCACTGCTCACATCGAGTCCGTCTCCTTCCCCTTTGTCAAGCTTTCACCCTAATCTCCATAATGCAGTCTCTGTGTGTGCTCTGTCCAGGGCTGGGCCCTGGCTCTGGGATGATGAGCAGGTAGCTATATGGGCACTTTCTCTGCTGGTAATTGCAGCCAAGGCAGACGGAGCACAGCATGGGGGAAAGGCATGTAGATGTGCACACACACACATACACACACACACACTCACATCCACAAGAAACTAAGAATTATGTTCAGGAGAGTGTCTCACTACATCAGATATGGAAGTAAATGTCAGAAATGGGCTTAGGCTCCCGAACGAATTCATCTTTTCTTCAAGTGTGACTCTGCAGTAAGATACACATGCAGAAGTATTTAATAAAGAGTCCGCGTCACTTATATTTGAAAACAAAATGTTTGAAAAAGAAAGTTTGTTCATTTTAGTCTTTTGTTTTAAAAATCTAGCCAATCATGAGAGCACTCGGACACTTTTAAATGTAAATTTTTATCAACATTAAGAAACTTTTGGATATCCTGGGACATTAATCTGCTGTAGATAGTTTTTTTGTTTTGTTTTAGGTCTGCCACTTGTTTTGACCCTCTGCTTGTCCAATGGACTGACTGCACGGCATGCAATAATATGCAAAGTTTTGGCTAATAACTCTTTGGAAATCACCTTGTTGGTGCACAAACTATTTTAAACCTGTCAAACTGCTTCATCTTTGGCATTTTTTTTATGTTAAACTAAAAGAAATGGGAACAAATTATGTGTTTTCGTTGCTAGGCACTTTCCTAGTTACAAAGTGCCCAAAGATGTCATTTAAAAGTGGTTCTTTGCTAAGTTGTCTGTTATGTGTATTCAACACTGGTTGGGTTAGGTGCCTTTTTTTATGCTTGAATGATTCATAAGTCAGTGTTCTGTGGCTTAACAAACAAAAAACACATTCCTCTGAAAATTATCAGGTACAAGGACTGGACTGAAAATAAATGGGAAAAAGGAGCCAATGAAAACTCGGAAAGACCTTCAGAAAGCCTGGAGAATTATTGCTCAAGATCACTTAAAAAATCCAAGACAGTTTGCTTCCTTGGAAGCAAAATATAAATAAAATGAGGCATGACTCAAGACTTCTGCACAGTACTATATGTATGCTAACTATTAATGTTATCTATATTATCTATAAAAAAATAAATAAAAATAACCTGCATCACACAGTTTCCACACCTTGCCTTAAAAAAATCTTTTCACATCCTAACAATCTACTCTTGTGTTTCACTTTTTTCCCCCTGAGCAACTCCGCGCACACTGACACTGTATTCCCTTAAGCAGGGGAACTTTTACCTTTACCTACACATCAGGCAGTCCACCCAGCAAGTCACATTAGGGCTGTGCATCATTGCAACCTGCAACGATGCCCCTGCAGAGAAATGAATGAACAGAAGCACGGAGGAGGGAATCAGTTTAGTGGCCGCTGCAGGGGGCATTTATAACACCTGGCAAGCTACCCAACGGCACACAATAAGGATCCTGGCTGCTAGCTTTTTATCAGCCATATTGAATTACCATGTGCCATGCTGAACACAAGCTACACCCACAGGTAAAAACACAATTATTTTTGACCTAAAGGGATTAAAGGTGATGTTTGGGAGGGAGGGGGGAACCTGAGAAAGGAAGAAAAAAAAAACATCTTGACCATATGCTGCAGAATCTGGCAGAGAAAGGTGGTAGAACAGGAGGAAAGAGGTGTTTTAATAGGATCCGTAAAAGGTAAGTGGGCTTGAGCATCTTGCCAATATCAGTCTGTCGCCATCACACTTAAATGTGTTGCTGAGACTTTCTATAATACATGCCGCAGGTAATGAGAAACTATGTCACCCACTCAGTCTAATTTCCATTTTACAGCCCTTTGATAAGGGGAAATCAGAGAGCGCAGGCTCCAGCAGAGACTTTATGGCCCTCGGCTTCAATGTGTGTGTTCATGTTTGTGCACAAATGCGTGGGCTTCAGTGTCCACCTCTGCCTGTGAGTGTGTGTGTGCCATCCAGCACTTTGATGCATTCCTGCTGATGAACTGGACCGTATAAAAGGTAATGATGAATTTAATGGCTTCCATAGACAGTGCTGTTAACGTTCCAGTTGAGTGAAGTGGTTATTTCCACTCGTACAGTCGTGCGTTTCTGTCACAGAGATTTTTTTTTTTTTTTTGGCAAAGCAAGTGATAAACCTGCATTTGTGTGCTTAAGTCTGTGCTTTAAATAGCACAGAGGACTTAAGTTCTGGGCGTAATTTTGCTTCTGGCCTAAGACTCTACTGATCCTCTACTGACTTGCACATTTGTCCCAAGAGGTCAGAGGTCAGAGCCAGCATCACAGCAGCATCCCTTAGGGTTACTGCTCAATAACACTTGGGGGAAGTTGATATCTAATCTAATCTATAGAGTGCACCCTGAGCTTTGTCCCTACTATAAAGTATACAAATACACCCTAAAATGTGAATAAAAACACTACATTGGACATCAATAACTGTAGAACAGCATCATATAAAATGATTCTCTGAATTGAATCTTCCTTTTGATTCCTATCAATCAGCTGACTTCTAATCTTTGATTTCTATGTGGCCTGTGGGACCACAGTATGTACCTGAAATACAACCACCTTATTTGATATTGTTTATATTGCTGATATGTCCACTATTAGACCCCGAGCCGAACCCTAATGACTGACTTTTATTGTGTGTCAGTAAACACAGGGTGCATTATTGCTGGTAGGATCCAACTAACCGGCAAAGCTTTTCCTTTTATTAGTGCCTCCATCCCTTCTTAACAATTAATATTGATGCTGGCAGTGCAGAGAAAGAGTTTCTGCAGTTTTTCTAGTGAGCCCACGTTATTAACAAACAGATGAATCATTTTCTGTGACACACGCTGCCATTTGTTAACCCTAATGGGGTTTTTTTTTTTTGCTGTTTTTTTTTTTTTAAAGTTGCTTATTCCTCCTGCTTTGGCATATCCACCTTGACATTCTGAGAGCCAAATGTCTCCTAATATAATAAGGCGCTGAGTCAATGTTTAAAGCAGAGCAGTGGCGGTTTGGGAAATTATCGTCAATTTGAGAGAAAATATGTCATTATTACATAATGGAAAGTGTGTACTGAAATCCAATTTCAAAGAAATATGAATTATGAGTTCAGCGTCTTTGTATTTTTGTGCCATTTGAAAGTAATCCCTGTAACGAAGGAAAAGAAAAAAAATAGGACACCAGTTTTAGTGACTTTCTTATTTTTTCAGTCCAGTGAATATACCTGAGAGAATATACCTGTCTGTCACAGCTGTGCTTCTGGAGCCTCGAGGGGGTGTAAAACCTGGGGGAGGGGAGATAACGAGAGCTCACACCAGCTGCAAAGAATTCAGACAGCATTGTTCTGTGGGGGCCCTTCCTATTTATCCACTCACTTTAGTCATGCTGTGCTGCGAGACACCACCCTCCCAACAAGGACACGCCCTCCAGTGACCAATGACTCACAATTCGTCCGTGAGAGAGACTTGCGATCACACCTCAGCAGCCTTTTGGGTGCTCAGCAAAGCACGACGGTGAGCTGAGGAACTTCAAAGGGCCAGGCTAAACACCGAGCTCGAGCCGAACCAGATCGTCTCTTTTTTCCTGTCACTTTTTCTAGCAGCATACAGTAACATTCGCTGCCACCCAAAACAAAAGAGGCCAATTATTTCCACAGTGGGATTCACACTAAATCGGGCTTTAAAAGTTCAATAAATGGTTTTAAAACCGCCCATCGCTTTTTGTTTTATTTTGCTTTTTTCTTTTCCCTTAGCTTGTGGATTCAAATTGGCACTCCCACTCAATGCTGTCAGCAGGAGAATGGTAGGAAAATAAATTGCAGGGAAGAAAGGAATAAAGACAAAACACTTAGGCTATGTAAAATATCTTCACTCATGCAGAAAGGTACTACTTCTTCACTTTCAACACCAGAACAGTCTAAAGATTTTCCTCTCTTTGTACTTATGACTTAGAATCTCCCAAAATAAAAATAAAAAATACTTTATATCATAGTTTTATTTATTTGTTAGTGCTTCACCTAATAATCAAAGAAGTAAGCATTGCTGTAACTCTGTGGACTGAGATAATATAAATTCAACATGGCGGCCTATGACAAAGTTTTCTCATTGACTACCTGATGTTAAGTTATTGATTGATTACCACAAAAAATATTTCCATTCACTTGTTAAGTGATGACTGACCCTCCAATTGCATTGCCTGAGCTCTTGTCCATTTTTTCCCCCTTTCCATCCATTTTCTTCCACTTATCCAAATCGGGTTGTAGGGATGGAGCCTATCCCAGCTGTGACAGGGCCAAAACAAAGAACCACTCACACTGGCATTCACACCTACGGTCAATTGAGAATCATCATTTAACCTAACCCTGTGTATGTCTTTGGGCTGTGGGAGGAAGCCAGAGGACCCAGAGAAAACCCACACAGAAACGTGGTGGCAGTGCTAAGCATTCCGCCACTGTGCCCCCCCCCCATTTCTTTTGAGCCCTAAAAAAAAGCAACTGAGTTGTCATCCTACCCCACTGCAACTTTTTATTAGCGCAATGCATGTACCACGAGTTTTTGGTATTAAAATAATTCAGCGCATGCGCCAACATATTAATTAATTTTAATATTAATATTAATTGCTAAACTTGCACTGTGGAAGCTGTTTTTAAGCATTAAAGCTGGCAGCAGCCTAGCATTGATTATCTGGGCATCAACAGCTCCACATTAGGCCACAGGATGATGAAACCACAGTACTTTTCCTGCGGATGTTTGTATTGCAGTTTCGGTCCTGGCTTCGGAATCGTTACACCCCTACGCCGCAGCCACCTGTTTTGGCGGGTGTCACAATAACGAGCTGCAGGAGTAACGAGGCTGTGGGAGTGTAGCTCGGGAGGGAGAGGCAGAAGGGGGTCTAAACACATGAAGAGGGAGGAAGTTTTCATTTATAATTAATGTTAGGAGAAATATCATCAGCACTGTGGCATTTTGAATGAATTATTCATTTTGTCTTGGAAGCTTTATGTAAAAACCTGAGGTTGGCGGGGTCTTGATGGACAATCGGTGAAAAGGGAGAGCACGGGGATGGAAGAAGCAGCCACAAAACTGTCTGCTGAGGCAGAAGGGAGTGTTTGCATTGAAGGTTATAGGGATAAACACTTTCTTCTGGGAGCAGCAGGAGTAATCCTGGATCAATGGCTATTTTGTTGCTGGATATGCTGCAGTAGATGAGGAAATTAGATCAAGTAAAAGTGGCAATATCACAATGTACCCTACTAATGCTAAAATATCCCTATTACAATACTGACGCATTATGTGTAAGTAGTAAAAATCAAATCTAATATCTTAAGTGATCTTTATTTAGGTGATAAAATGTATTAAATTATAAGTTGAAGCTTTCTTTGTAGTTCCAACCAACAGGTTAAAGTTACATCTTAGAGAAATGCCCTATTTGTTACTTTTCAGGCATTTTCAATTCATATACAATTTTGAGCTACTTTGTTACAACTGTAACTTGGATTTAAATGCTAATGAATACAAGAATACTCTACACAATGCCTTTACAAAAAAAGAATACACAAAAGAATGAAGAAAAAAAAACTAGAACATTTGATGTCATACATGTTGATATCAGAGGGCCCCCCCTCCCCGGGTGTCTTGGAGCTCAACTTCACAACAAATGATTCAAATGCCTTGAAATTATTCCAGTGTCACCAATCAACACATATAAAATCATACTTTGCAAGAAGTACCAAAAATCTTAACCTCTTGCGCTAGGGTGAGGCAACTGACAATCTTAGCTTTCAAATTTCTACTTGGTCCCTGACAGCAAGGGACTGCTGCTGGGGATGGGGCCTGTAATGGAAGTGGACACGTTCACCGAGTTGCCGACCTTGCATACTTGACCCTTACACCTCCCTCCATCACTTACTGCACTCTCTCCAGCCTGAGTCTGACAGGCACAGGTCACAACCCATTTTATAGTTGTGTGAATCAATACCAATACTAATGCATGTAAGCCTCCACACTAAATGGAGATTTCGGCCTTAGACACTTTGCCAAACACAAACGCAAGCTTTCACTGGATAATGAACCTCAGGAACCTCTTTGTAACTTCAGTGGGAAAAAAACTATTAAATTAAAGACCTGGCTTCAAAGCAAACATGTCCTATGAATTCTCCAAATGCAGAATAACATTCCATGGTGCATATTAGCTGTAACGTTAATGACATTAAGCTCCAAATCAAGCCTTAGCTTTTGCCTGTTTATTTAATTTTTGTCTCCAATCTGCAAGATATGGAGTACAATAGTTCCACACATATGCCAAATGTCTGGTAGATAATTTATGAATGCTCTAACCTATCATAAAGAAACAATATGTGGCGTGCCTTTGCATGAAATGCAGGAAGCCTGTAAATACCCTGAAAAAGAGAGCTCACGGGGTTAGAATGTATATGCTGCATGTATAACACGTTCACATACTGACTACAAATGAGCACAAGGGTGTGTAACTGAGGTTAAAAAAAATACTTCAGTAAATAGCATTCAGGCAAGTGGCCAGCAGTGGTTGAGGCACGTTCCAGATGTTAGTAGCACTGGGCGTGGATGCTAAGCAACTAGCTATTTTCAGCCACAGAGCGCAGAAAGGAAATGAAAGGAGCAAAGTTCATTGTGCAAAGATTTCAGGGCAGCAGACAGGGTAATCAAACACCGCCGACCAATGGCAATCACGGCGTCCCGACACAATTGTGGCTCGCCTGCCGCCGGCTTAGTCTTATCACAACACACTCGCGGTGAGAATGCTGCGAGATGAATGAGTGGGAAAAGAGGACAGTGAGGAAGGGAAAGAGATGGATGGGAGAAGTGAGAAGAAAAGAAAGGTTGCTGGGGAAAGGAGCAGTTGGTACAGATGAAATCAGGAGACTGGTGTGTGTTTGCACTGGGATTCCTTCAGATTACTACTCTCCATCTGTTTGAAGGTGCGTTTTGTGTATTTGACATTAGATTAGGCTACAGGCCGCGATGCTGTCCAAATATCCGTGATATCCTACTACGAAATATCAGATTTCATCTGAAGCACATTAACTAAGTAAATTTCAAGCGCAAGTACCACTCCAAAGTTCTAAAGTGGGCAATTTTAACTCGGGTGGAAAATGAGAACGCAATTCTTGTTAGCACACTGAAAAATGTGCCCGCAGTCATCTGAATAACCTCTGCAAAGCGATATCTGCGTCATATAAACAGAACCTTACACTGAACATCCAATTTCCATTCAAATGCAGCCTTCAAATAAAATTCACCTTGACACCGCAGTATCAAGTCAATGAGCATCACTTTGATAGCTCTGACACTTCACGAGTCACTCAGTCATGACTCCGAGGCCGTTTCAAGATAGAAACGGATGGAAGCCACTCTGTCTGCATTTCAAGTAAATGATGCCATTCCCTTTAATGAAGACAGCAAATCTGTCAGAAAGCTTCCTTCCTTCACTGCGCTCCAGTCACACATGGAAAATTACCAAACTGTTGATAGATGGTTAACAGGTGCAGGCTAATTATGCTAATCATGGCAACAGCCAAATAAACTGATTACCATGTTCATTTAAATGACAGCAATGTTCCTTTGGTGGCTAATTAAAATAGGTTGGGAGAAAGGAAACGAGGCGGCTGGGTTTGGATGGAGGGAGGTGTTTAAATAAAAGCGTTCTCTGGGGTCTACTGTAATAAGCTGTATTTCATTGGTTTAATGATGTCATAATGAATTTCTAATGATGGGGGATGGGTTAGAGTGCAAAGAATCTAAGTGTGGCAATATGGGCATGAAACCATACAAGTGCGCTATGAAACGAGCAAGCCTACGCTGAAGTTGGATGCAGTCTACACGGTATTTTGGGGTGAAATTAGTTTAATTATAAAAAATAAAAGTAAGTCGAAAACAATCAAGCTGGTTATGTGCTCCATCTGTTTCGATGCTAGCCCCGCTGGAAAGCGTAGCAGAGAGGTTTTGGAGGCGCAATTGCTTTGTAACAGCATCGGGGCCCCGTTGGCCTCGACTCTTTACCAGTGACCCGCGGAAAGCCATCATTAGAGGAAGAGATGGTGACCAGAAGCCAAGGGAGATGAACTCTGGGTCCCCTGGCAGCAAATGTGGAGGTATGAAAGGTGGATAGGGGCTGATTAATGTTTATAGAAGCTGCAGCCACAAAAAAAAAAAAAAAAAAAACTTCTCTCCCCATCCCCTTTCCATCTACTTCCACTCTTAAATGACAGCTTTCTCTGTAGTACCAACCAACCAAAATGCCCTGTTTGTTACTCTGATGCCAACTATTTTCAACAAAAGATTGGCATAAAAATAATACAGAAAGAATAGAAAAACCTTATTCCCATTTTTAGGACCAAATTCATAATGTCCCACTGTTCCATATCAGATCTGCACACAAAGACATTTTTTTGTATCAAGGCAACAAAAGAAGATCGAGCATATAGAAACTAACTGCATGAATAAAATGTCCCCCTTTATCTCCCGTTTCTGAGCCATGCTCACTATTTAAATGTATGTCACATTAGTGAGGATCTACTCAATTCAATATATTATAATGTGATGTTTGGCCCTTAATGGAAAATCAATGGCGAGACAAGCCCGCCACCGCTGAGACCGTACAAAAGCAATTTCTAAATTGGCATATGGAGGGCCTACGTGATTGATTCTGACTGCTGTTGGATTTTAATACCATTCACTGAAGGCTCATTGACTCTCAGACATTGCCTTGTGGTTTATCTACAAACTGCCAAATGAGTCCTTGTCTCCTTTAACTTCCCTTTCATCCCTTTTTTTTTCCCCCCTTATTTTTCATTGGGCCTATATTTTTCAGCCCGTGGCAGGACGAGTGAGCGTGTTTAAGATCAAGATTTTATTAGATTAATGAGTAGATGACTTTCCTCGCTGTAATCAAAGATGATGTAATACAGTTTATTCATACATCATCCCTACATAATATTCTCCAGGCTTTAAATACTGGATGTTCAATCAGCTGCAAGGCTACAGTTTTAACATCACATAAACACCTACCACATCAGTCCTGACACAATGGCACGAGCTGCCACCACAAAATTCATGAAAAAAAACCCATTTTCAACAGCCACACTGACTCTGTAGCCACACACAGCGCAGTCAAAGTGAAGAGACACCATTCACTTTCAGAAGCTGAAGCCAACATGGCATGTTGACCATGGTTTACGATACCTTTCTCTTTCCATTATCGCTTGGGTCTTTTTATGCTACAGTCAGACTCGTGCAACTACTTGCAATCGGTCAAAAAAGGGCAATGATTACCCTGATTACCAATGATTACCATGAAACCCCCAATTTTTCCTAGATGCAAAGTGGTTGCTGCCCTGTTTTCAGTCTAGCGTGACTGAGATGATAAGTGAAAAGATTTTTTTTTAGCAGTTTTGTATGTTGACTTTTTTTTTTTTAATGATCTATAAACCTGCAGTTAAACCAGGTTTCTATCTATTAAACTGATCCGATGTTGAACTTTTCCAGGTCTAGATAAAAAAGAAAGTAGCCAGATGTGCTTTTCCCTAGATATGTCCAACAGCTGGATGCTTCCTGAGGCATTCACAGCTCTGGTGGAATATATATAATCCCCTCCTGAGTTTTCTGGATCAACAAACTGGTAGAAGTGCAAAGACCATCTTCAAAGAAAACCTGATTTCTTCAAGTGTTTTTATTTCATCGATGTCTGGCTGTCAACCCTGGTACACAGAACCTAGCTTAGCCAGTGAGGGCTCTGAACACGAAACTGGATTGCATGACCCTAATCTGCCCAAGATAATGTTCAGGAAAGACCACTGAGGGTCTTTGATTATCCATTAAATAAATTTAAAAAATCCATTGGAATATCCCATAAAAACTCTCCATAAAGCTGATACTATATGCAAGTGAGTCAGATATCTTCACTGCTGAGCCAACACACATGTTCCACCTTATCGTAGATGCAGACTGCAGAATGTTAGGAAAGATCACTGCACTTAACTCTAGTCACTTAGCGACACGGGTTGAGACTGCTGACCCTGAGGTGTTGCAGCAAATGCTCATCTGAGCTCTCAGCTCCACAATGACTGGCTGACCGATTTGACTTTGAACTACCTGTAAACTCATGCAAACCTCACGGGCACACTGCGCTATAATGCAGACCACTGCACTCTTCTACACATGCTTTTTACACTGTAAAGAGGGCGAAATGAGTAAGCATACATTCCCAGCAAACAGTAATATTAACAGAAAAAAAAAAACCCGGTACCATGTGATCAATGCAGCAAATTCAACAGTTCAATTTTGAAGAAAAGTCAGGCGTCATATAAATCCAGAAAGTCAGTCAAGCTCCGAGCATAAAAATACCACATCTCATCATGTCATGGCCTGATTGATATCATCAGGAACACAAGTGACACTGTGTCTCTAAGCAACCTGTACAGTTAAACTGGGCAGCACTGTTTCTGTGCTGCTCACAGTGTCAATTCAAGTGAGGAACATTTTGGAGTCTCAACTGTAGAACATGCATCCATGTGTCTAATGTTTAACTCACCTTGCCAAAGTCTCTGACATCAAAAAGGTCGAAAGGGTCAAACAGTTCACTGTTACGGAGGCCAAACTTGTCATGACACACCTTCAGAAATGTCCGGATGTTCTTCAAACACAGGAACTAAAAAAAAAAAAAGGATAAAGGGGAAAAAAAGAAACATAAGTGTATACTCAAATAAATATTTCTTGGATAATTCCAGAAAAAAACCCATATTAGACTCATTTATCAGAATGACTAAACATGAAGTATGTTTGCCCTTGGAAATATGTTCCACTTGTCAGTTTTATATTCCTCATCAGTGTCACAGCAGTATTGTAAATAATTAATTTCCTGGTTAATGGTGGCCGGGCCGTCCCAATTCATCACTTCCTGATTTTTGTGTGTGGTTATTCAGCACCAAAGCGTGAACTAGATGTTTGCTTCTCCTGAGGTTGATGGGCTGCTTCTCAGACTAAGATAAGAAGAGCAAAGAGCAGACAAGGTGTCCCCAGACAAGCCCACCAGTAAAGACCTGCCCTGAGGTACATTTATCCCATGCTGAAAGGTCACAAACCTGTCCAACAGCTACCACAGAAACGGCTTTAGGAGGGGAAAAGCCCAAACAAGCATCCACGGAAGGCTTACAAGTTATGAGATAATAAGGAAATTTTTAAAAGTTGAGATTAAGAACCTGTGTGTGAAACATAAGACATGATCAGCATATTATCTCTTCATAACAACTGTGCGTGAGAGGGTGATTTTCCTTTCCTTTCCTGTTTTTTTTTGGTTTTTTTTTATGGAGCCATTTAAATTTCCCTGATGGAATCGTCCTAAAGGGATAAATAAAGTTTTATCTAATCTAATCACTTTTTTTTTTTAAGTCACAGAACATGTGGGTTTTGGGGTGTTTTTTTGGTTTCAGATCATTTAATATTCCTAAGAGCCCAGCCAAGAAGAAACTACAGTGTTTGAACAAGATCCACAGAGCCTGTAATCTGGTGTAGTTTAGCAGGCTAAACTACCCTGGTCAGTATGCTAGTCTAAATTAATGCTGACAGTCAGGGGCCTTCTTCTTCTACACTGGCAATCACAAAAATGCAGCACACTGTTAGTGATCTTGAGACTGAAGGCCCATTTGGGGGGTAATGGTTGGAGCTTTAAGGGAACCTAAAGCAGGCAAATGATGCTCATAATAAACTGCATAATACCCTCTTGCCACAAATATTGATGGCCTTGGTCCCCAAAATATCACATCACACAGATAAAACTTGAGGGCTGAGGCACAGACCAATAACCGCAATATTGAAATATTAATAAGCATAACTGCCTCCCATCTACCATCTTTCTGTTTGAAGAACAAATTACCTAGCATGCAAATCCAGATGCTGCTTTAGATATGCCCTTTCAATTTTCTGCATGCAAGCGATAAGAACTGATGACCATGGAAGCAGAAAGTTCACACAAAAGGCGCGTGCGAGTGAGCGGGTTTGTGTGAAACAAATAAAACTTGATTGCCTCGATTCTACTAAAAGCACTGACAACATATTTCATCTTTGTAATAGCTGCTGCATAAAACTAGTGGAATGACCGGCAACCTTGCAAGTCACACTTGATGTTGAGTTGAAGTTAAAATGCTTTCAGAGGCAGCAACAAGAGCTCCAGTGGGTTTTCAGACGCAGTATTATGCACTCTCCAAGCACTGAGGCGTGCATTAAGTCTAACTGCAGCTTGATGACCTATAGCGTTTCCAGCTGCTACACCTGGTCATGGGATACCTTGTCTTCATAAGACTTACTTCTCACATTTCAAAAAAATAAATAACATTTTAAAAAATCACTGTTATCACTTACTAATCTTTCATCTGGCACATGTTTCTGGCATTTTATGATATTTCAGCCAGCCTCTCCTGGTCAACTGTGAGAGCCCTGCTGACTCATTTTCATTCATGTGTGCAAACCTGCTTAGTCCTGGTGTCATGGGTGAACCCCGAAAGAGAGCCACACCGGCCAGTGAGAAGAAATGCGATTGGCTCGTGAGCCAAAGTGACATTTGCAGTTCAGCAGCCAAGGTTATCCTTAGTTTTCCAACTCAGATATGAAAAGGTAACATTTGCTGAAGTGGTGTGGAGATGAGCGAAAGAGAGGGGATCTGCAGATATGGATCGAGGGGGGGGGATGCGTCTGACATTCTAATGTATGTTTGGAGATAAGAAAGCCAGTCTAGGAGGAGAGAGAACAGCTATGATCCAAGCTAAAAATAAAAAAAAATAATAAAAAATAATAATAAATAAATAAAATATATACATTTTTCGCCTGGAATTGGGAAAGCTGGTGCACCTGGGAAAAACAAGAGCATGGTCATCCCCTTCAGCTGACGCAGCCCTGGGCACAACCTGTCTTGGTAGCGCCTCACTGCTGTCTGTAGCACATTTAAGGCAAAGCACAGAAAATCCTAAATTTTTCAAAGGGCTGCGATAACAAATAAACAGATGTTAAATAAAAATGCACTAAACTCGCTTTTAATTCAAAAAGACTTTAAAAGTTATTTGAACTCTAGGCAGTCTTTAATTTATCATTTTAAATGTTGACTGTGCAATCCAGCGGCACTGGCTGTTGAATAGTAATAATAATAACGATAACAACGATAATATCAGCATTCGGATTGGTTTAATATAAGCCGCGCATACGCCACGCGGTCCTGTTTGTGTGTCTGCCACCAGATGAAAGACACAAGGATCGCGCTTTTGTTAGCCGCTGATAGCCTTTCCCATGTAGTTGAAATATTGGCTGGCACAACAGTCGGAGAAACTGTGAAAGCTCTCCCCAGCAAACAAAGGCCTCAGTATTAAAGGAGAGCGTGACAGAAAACAACCGTAAAACAACAGTGGAACCTTGGACAGGCCTTCACACCACGGAAAGAAATTTGGGACTTGTGACAGTGTGCTGGCATTATTCCCACCAGATCAGTATGTTTAATGAATAAATAAATAAGCAGGTAAATGTGCAGCTTTTACATTAAAAAAAGAAAATGCTTCTTACAACTGCTCCCTGCAAAGGGCCACCACAGCAGCAGCTAATGAATCCAGATTTTTGATTTGGCAGATTTTTACACTGGATGCTCTTCCTGACTCAAACTCCCAAGTGAGTTGCGTGTCCTCCCGGCCTCCAGCCAGGAATCTTTCACATGTGTTAACCACAATAATACGGAGCCACTACCAAACAACATTACCAGGGCCTCTGTGATGAGCATTTCTCTCTATTTTCTGGAACAGACTAATCAAAAGATAACACTTACAGTCACTGATTATGAAGCCTACTTCCAAAACTGCACAAACAAAAAGAAACCAACTCCCACGTGTGGCTGCATGACTGAAACAACGACCATTATGGTGCTTGTTCTGCTGTGTGCACCTGATGTCTAAGAATCTTTCAAGCCTGCAAAACAATAGAGATGGTATTTCACATAAATGCCTCCCACACATACCAGGAAAAAAAAAAAACATCACAATTTTGAAAAAATAAAAATACTTGTGTGTATTTTTGTTGAGCACATAAGCGTGTTTATCATTTGCTTTAATTGTTTGCCACCTGAAGGCCATGTGTTGTCAACCCAGCACTCCTCTTTCAAATATTACTTTTGAAAAGTAAAAGTCTAGGAGACGAAGAATGTGAAAAGCAAAGGAGACGTGGCAAAGTTAAATAAGATGAAAAGAAAAAAAAAGAAAAGAAAAGAGAGGAGTGATCTCAGTTGTAGGATGGGATCAGGCTTTTTACAAGGTGCTCCGTGTGCTCCACTGGAGCAACAGTTCTAAATTTTGACTTCTCAGTCAAGAGCAAACAGCTCTTTAAAGAGGCAGACTTGTCAGGAAGGCAGGGAAGAGTGCAGAGAGAGAAGGGAAGAGGAGGGAGAGGAAGGAGTCAGGTAACAAAGACCCATCACATCCTTGACAAGCCCTTCCACCATATCATCACGCTACATCACACAAAGAATAATGCATTATTCCTGTGAGAGGGTGGTATCCGCAGCACTTATCTGCACACACCCCCTACACGCTCATATCTGAGAAGATACAAATTAGAACTTCCGCCTGAAACCGCACAACAGCAAATTAGAGAAATGGGATGCAGAAAAAAAAAAGTGTGCAAATGAATATGGGAGGAGAAAAGAGGAGTAAGAGGGAAGTGTGGCTTGTTTTTTTTTTGTTTTTTTCTTCAAAACTGTAGCTCTTTGGTGTCAGGGAAACGGGGGGATGAGGTGGGGCGAGCTGAGAGATCACAGCCCTCGGGGGAGAAATGACAAAAGAAGAGGAGGGTGTGCGTTAGGCTGAGAATTTAGAGGAGCTGCCTCCAAACGGATCTGATCAGAATTGGTTTCCTGAATCGTTAGCTCTGATCGCTTCACAGATTTGTTATAAATTTTAAAAAAAAACAAACTTTTTTTTTTAATTTCACAGTGTCACTTGTGTCTAACAACAGTTAGAAGGAAAGGCAGTGACATCAGTGATGACAGCTATATTATATATATATATATATATATATATATATATATGAAGTGAAAACAGCATCTAATAAGCTCGGCAGTGTATGCAGCAAGGGGCGACTAACAGGCCCAGGATGGGTCAAAAACGATGCAATGCAGTAAGTTGTTGATATAAACAATTTTGTGTGAATCCAGACTTGATAACAAGTGCTGGGTATGGCTTCCAGATAAGGCTTCAAACACAGTGTTGTGCATTTGGCTCAGACTCACCTTATTTCCCCACGGTAGTGATAATATTTTCATTTCACTAGAGTATACTCTTCACTATTGGACATTTACAAACCATTATCCCAGGAGAAACATAACTTCGATAACTGTGTTTTCAGAAGAAGAGCGATAATTAGCAAGTAAGAGGAGAGGAGAGGAAGGGAGAGGAGAGGGCTTTGTAACCAGCAGACTGAGGTGAGTCAGATCACATCATCAGATACTCAGACAGCCAGTCACAGAACTGCAGTCAATGAAAGAGACTGATGCCTGTCTGGGAGCTGTGAGTCCCGTGTTGTGACTAGAGGCTGTGAATCATTCTCTGCCTTCACAACAACAGGAAGAGAGCCATCAGCAGGTGAGAGAGAACAGCGAAAAAGGAGCTCAGATGGCCACAACATAAGGTTGGCTGAGCTGATTTCAACAGTCTAAACACACACACACACACACACACACACACACACACTTGCACAACTCACAAGAGGCATGTTGCGTGCATGCAAACGCAAAGGTGATGATGGCGCTCAAAAACTTGGTTAATAATGCCAGGAAGGGAGGTGAGTGTTTTCTAGTAAAGACTGATCTATAGTGATCAGCATTCAGCCTTTCCAAATATGCCTGATCTCTACATAAAACCTCCACTATACCAGAAGTAACGCCCCCATTCAGTCTCCACAGCTTACATTTGTTTAATAGCCCAAAGGAAAAAAAAAAAATCCTTTGAAAAAAGATCTTGAAAAATGTAAAAGCCATTTGGTTTCTAACAGACTGCTAGAGCTGTGAAATGGTAAATTAATATGCACATGTAATACATTTAATATTTATTAATAGATTTAGTAAATAAATAAAATAATACATGGTTGTGATTACAACCGAAAACCAAAAACAACTGCAATGGTCAGACAAACTTAACAGCTTCTCATGGCTGCCTGGTCTAAGCAACATAAGCACACGCGTAAATAACGTGTTACATAATACAGTATACATAATACATCTCTCAATGCCTTTATTCATCTGCACATGCTGTTTCCACCAACAGAAACACATTTTGATTATTAATAATAATATATGTGCGTATTGCACTTGAGTTGCTGCACTTATCTTTTACAAAATCTCCGCATGCTATAAAAGCCTCCGTTGTTAACTTTATGAAAGCTCGAGGGCGCTGGCAGAGTGTTGGGAGGAGGTGCTGGGATGTCACCACACAGGAAGAGAAATTCTGCATTCCAGGGAGTGACGTCACTCCCAAGTTGAGCGCCTTCCAGTAGTAAAGTTGGAAAAGCAAGGAACAACGAGATTTGTTTTGATCCTTAGCGAGGCACAGCCATTCATTCATCGCTGGCAATGCAGCACGACGCTTGGATTTTTGCACTTAAAAAGCACGGTTACAGCACACGTGTGGATAGAAGCTGGTCAACACTCTACATATGGTCTATTTGGAGAATCACAAATACCCAACAGTGGCAGTGCAGATCTAACGTTTCACAGTTTTACTACTGTTTACGTTCACAGCCGCCATCTTGGATTGTTATGTTGAGGTTGGCTGGGCTGATTTGACTTTACGAGTTGGAAATCCAACTCGAGGGAGCGTTCTAGTTGGAAATTCCAAATTCCGACTTCACCTGCAGTGTACTAAACCCACAAGAAACCATGGACATATGTATCATGGATTTGGCCTTGATTTCAGGAGTGTTACACCCTTATTTCAAAAGTCTAAAGTCTTAAAAAGAGTGTCAGGTTATTTACCCAACTAAAATATGGGAACAAGGCAAAATGATATAATCTACCTAGCTACCAAATTTGCATGCTACTATTTTTAATTGCCTGTTAATACTGGGTGTATGAATGGCCGTTTTTAATAGCTTTTTCCATTTCATTTTATAAAGTTGTTTAAAGGTGATCTTCAGCTTGTTGTATTGAATCATTTTTTAACTGCATAATTTTAAGTGAAATTGCCAGCTTAGCAAAGAACAAAGATATTATATTTCTTGTTGGCTTTATGTGGAAACTGAATACAAACAGCCTTGAGCATCTGCCTCACAAGTCACCATGAGGTCTTACCGGTACCAAAGCCAGTGGGTTAAGCTCTCATACTTGTCAGGCTGCCGTGTTATATCCATTGTCTATTAAACATGCAAAAAAAAAAAAAAAAAAGGAACAAAAATCAATATGGACAAAAGTGCAAACTTCCTTTCGGTGTTCTTGGAACTTCCTTATTTGTTATCTATATCTGCTTTGATGAAAATTTTTAAAAGGGCAAAGGGTTGATCCGGGTTTTCACGGCTGCAGACATGCAACGGTTGCAAAACGAAAGTTAAACCAAATAATCTAAATGAATGCATTCTGAACAACTGGACTATAGTTTTAAATAAATCATAGCTTTATATAAAACCTGAAACATTTACACTTTGGAACAGCCAGCCTAGTAAATACTATGATGGCATGTGCCAGGTGACACCCAGAGTGGATTCTGCCCCACTTCCAGATCCACACCCAGATGTTAAAGTCAGTGAGGAGACCCTGCTTCTGCAAATTAGAGAAGGGGACACTGCATGAATAATGTATTGCAATAGTATGCAAATGTGTAAATCTTATCCTATTATCCCTAAAAGCCTGTGAGCAGGGAAGGATTGACCACAGTTTTAAATCTTGTACAACCCTTAGCAGTCGAGGCAGAACTGCTTCGTTACTGAGCCTCACATGGCCCGTGATAAAATATGGAAGTTAAATAGGCTACGTACAGTTTTTAGTGAGGGTAATCTCCATTACAAAGGAAGCTAATTCAGCTTAGAGCACGGACTCTGGTGGAAGAAAGTCACCACAGCTGTAGAACATAATTTAATCAAGTCCACCTTCACCCTTACACTGGCCACTCGTAAAAACACAAGCATTAATGTTGGCTAAGCTTGAGATCAGAAGCACACAGCGTGAGGAAGAATGCATGTTACACAAGCCGTAACAAGCCATCAGCGACGTGCTCGTCACACAGACACATATAAGGTCATTTGAAAAAATAGAAAAGCGGCGGACCTGAAGCTAACCAAAAAGGAGACACGTTCATGGGAAAGAAGAGGGTAAAAAAAAAAGAAAAATGATATGTCTTCAAGGTACTGCACTTTCCTCTTTTTCCTATTGATGTGGAAATAACCAAAGCTAGGAACAAAGGACATGCTCTCATGGATAATAGTGGGAGAGAGGAAATGGAGGGTAACTTAACTACAGCTCAGGGATGCTTTAAAATTACTGCTAGTAGTGCTAGATAGAAAAATATTTCTTTATGGTTTATTATGCCATTATTTTAATTATTTCTTATATTTTGTCTCAAAACAGCATTACTATATATAGTCATAGCAATTAGTCACATGGTTGACTGCTCTCATCTAGACATTTATATGTGTATAACTATTTAAGGACTTGAGGTTTTACAGACATTAATGTTCCCCCAGAGGATGCATTTTAATGACTTTAATGAAATTACAGTCAGGTCAAAGTTTTCACTTATCCTATGAAACATCTCCTGAATGGACTGGCACAATTTTTGTACAGATATTCATAGCTCTCTGAGGCACAATCCCAGATGGGCCGCTGCAACCAGGATCCGCAGCAGGAGGAGGAGAACTCAAAGCAGCAGCAACAAGAAACACCACTGATAACTGAAGTCCACTGCAATGGAACTGGAGTTTACTGGCGGGACAAGAGGCTCAAGACTTGAGCACCTCAAGGTGAGTCGGCACCTCAGGTATGCTTCGATCTTCTAGTTTTTGAGCCTGTTCAACTGCTGTGTGCCTTAGGAGTTGAGAACTTTTCATACTCATAATTGGCGTCAACACAACTTGATTATGAGGTCATCTGGACTCTCACAAAATTGCTCTGAGGATATTGAGGAGGAAACAAAAGCATGTGTCATTGATGCAGAGCTATATATATATATATATATATATATATATATATATATATATATATATATATATATAAACACTGTTGCTTTTGCAGTCTCAGGCAGACAGGAGGCTTTTTTTCTTTAATCGTTCTGCAGGTGTTGTTCAATCTGTTTTACATGTACAGTACAAAAAGCGTCAGTGCAACACTAACCCAAAAATCTAACACAGACCAAGATGTTCAAACATCTTGGTGCATAGCGCAGCCCTCCAGGTTCAACACGCTCATCATATAAATACAAATCTGTGTTGTATCTAAGCAACAGGCCGTGTTTCTGAGCCTCTGAAGAGGAGTATGTGTTTGAGGCATTTCCACTCAAGCTTAGCTACAGACTTAAGACTTGATGAATGTGAGGAGGAGGTCCGCCGAGAATCTCAGACACCCATGGATCAATGGCGGGGTAATTTATGACACGAGGCCAGGGAGAGGAGAACTGCATCTATCTTTTCCCCCTGTGAGTTTCCATCACAACTTAAAGACTCATTGTGATGATTTAGATTCCCAGTAAGATAAATTACCCATTAACTCCCGCCATACAAAACAAAGGCCCAAAACAAATACTCATATCGCACACATACTTCAGACAAAATGATGCTGACTGAACTGAACACGGCCACATTCGTTAGGCTCATTAAGTCACTGTTTTGTATAATCTCGGGCTCGAAGGCTGACACAAACAAGGCTGGGGAAAAATAACAAGGAATTGAAATTTGTGTAGACTTAGATTTTATATCAAAACCTGTAACTTAATCAAAAAGACTGCTGTGGCCCCAAAACAGAATCAGATACAGATGAATCATGTTTTACCGGAAGCCAAAATCACCATATGAATTTCTGCAACCAGTGCAAACTGACGGGAGTAGGAAACACACCAGTAAGCTTTGACGTGTCTATATATATACATATATATATATATATATATATATATATATATACATGTCCAAATTACAGAATATATGTTACACTCTGAAGCTCTGAAACTTTCAAGACATTACCTGACCTACAGCCATGTGAAAAAAGGGAAGTTTTCACAGGACTCTATACAGTCTTACCAGGGTGTTCCAGCAAATTCACCTCAAGGTCAGTCAATGAAGAGAAATTTAAAAAAAAGAAAATACTCTGCGAATACTATGAACAAGAGGGCTCATCTCGTGCATGACCGTCCACCAATGTTGACCAACCAAATTTACATTTAATCCCCTCAACTGAAAAACCACCCAACACTGGACGCGCTTAACTTGACAAAGCTACGTCCTAATTCAGAGCCGAGTTACTGGCTCAGTCACACAAGTATAAACAGGACAGCAACCTCCTTGCATCAACAAAAAATAAATAAATGAAAAAAATAATTGCTGTTTTATCAGAAACAGATTGCAAGTAATTGCCAACTTGACCCCATTCAATCACAGACTGATACCAAACTGATAGAAGACTGACTCCGCCTTATGGCAGGTTTTAGTGACATGCTGTGGCTGGAACATAAGAGAGAACAAACACCTGCAGCCTTCATAGACTGAAGCAATGTGTAAAGAAGAGTTAAAGAGTGACCAAAATTCCTCCTCAACAATGTGAGACTGATAAAGTCAAATAGAAAACTATTACCTCAAGTTATTGCTAGTAACGGTGGTTCTGCAAACTGCTGATTGTGGGCTGTCCTTAGCTTTTCACTGGACTACATGGAGTCCTGTGAAAAGTGTATTTTTCACACTGCAGGTGCACGTGAGAACACATACACCAAACACAGGTAGCATTAAACAGTCCTTTTACCAGCTGTCACTTTAGGCCTAAGAAAAGTTTGACAGATGAAGGATTTTCCACTAGTCCAAGAGGCCAAAAGCTCGTGCTGTATGTTTGTCTGTTTAAGGAGGCTATCAGGTATGCTGAGGGGATGCAGCTCTGTGCTCTCGATGGCTGTGATTATCTCCAAGGTGACTAATGCTATTAACATGGAGAGCAGCCTGTTAATTACCCAACTGGCTGTGGGACCAAGCTTGGCCCGCTTAAACCATCATACAGCTTGGATTAACAATTGTTCAATCATCACACAGCTTAGATGCGCGGCACACAATGCACCAATCAGCCAATTTACAGATTAAGTGATTGGGGAGAGTAGATACTGTGCGATACAGTTTACATACTCTGCATTGGACAGTGGTGAGATTTACACTTTGCACTCAACCAAACTGGGGAAAACACACACAAACACACACACACACACACACCCACACCCCACAACAATATACATATAAATAACCTGTAAACACTGAGTTAACAAGAAGCTGCCTGAACAGCAAACATGATGAATAGTTAACTCAATGAGGTATCTAACGTAAATTAATATTTTTCATGAAAAAGCCAAACAAAAATATGGTAAATTGACTGGTACTTATGTAGTGCTTTTCTACTCTATTGGAGAACTCAAAGCGCTTTCTTACAACAAGCATCATCCACACAAATACTTATTTCTAAGTGCTTTTAACCTAACATTTACAGACTCATGCTCCGATAGATGCATCAGGGGCAACTCTGGATTCAGTATCATGCCCAAGGATACTTTAAAATACAGACTGGAGGAACTGGGGATCAAACCGCCAACCTTCCGATTGGTAGATGACCTGCGCTACCTCCTGAGCCACTAAACAGAACATCATGTCACATCATCTGCATCCATCATACTTTTTTTTTTTTTTTGCTTGATATTTCTAGATTCTTTATTAGGATAATAAGAGATAATTACTCACACAATGAATCACAGTTTGCTGGGATTTCAAGAGCCATTTGCAACCCTACAATTACTGCCTACATTGAGGGGGCGTTGTTTCTTTGTTGGGTGGCTCCCCTCAACTTATGCACGCAACCGTCAGGCCTTAATGAAGCAACTATGTTTACACTTTAGCTTGACAGCTTAAGGTCAGTGAATCCTGTCCTCTGTCACAATGTATCACAATGACCTCAACATTTTTTTGGCCCTGATCACCCTGTGCAGTTGAGTCAACAACATTATGTATTGGGAGCACACTTCCTGTTTATAGCTCCACTGCAAATTACAATGGAAAGCTTGTTGGCAATGTCCCTTGCAATTAATCATGAACAACACTGTCACAGCAGAAAGAAAAAAAAAGGCATAAAAAGCATAGGAGTCACTGTCCAGTATGTTTTTGTGCATTTCTAAGCTTCATGCAGGGGCGTACTGCATGAGAAAACCTTGTCACCTCATGACAGTTAATTACCCATTTACGCTGCTCATTCAACATTATCAAAGGAAACAGTCATAAATTATTCCACACCTGTCTTTATGATCTTCTCAGCTCCGTTCCAGTTAAAATTGAATTAACTTCTTGCATATCTGTGATCTACCTGTCCTGGGTCCTTCGAGGTAGACCAGAGCAAAATCTGAGACATCAAATAGCAGACAGCAAAAGGGCTTAACTTTTATCTTTTCTAAAACACAGTCAGAGCGGAAAAAAAAAAAAAAAGAAGAAGTCTGGAACAGAAAAAAGAAACAAAGAGTCTTGTCAGACGGATATAGCCAGGGTGGATAGCAAGGCAGGATCAAACGTCCAGTTTCTGGCGGTAATCCTCCTCAAGAGGAGAAGCAGGGGAGGCGGGAGATGGGGCAGGAGAGGTGGAATGGAGGAGAGGGGAAGCTGGTTGCTGTGCCACAGAAAGCAAATGTTACTGGCTTTTTCATCCGGCAGGCGAAGCGACGCCAGCCCCTCCACAGCTCTCCAGACAGTCTGGCACACGGGCCACAGGAGGAAACCTTTGGAAAGATGACAGCCCAAAGCCTCAAGCATGGAAAGACTATGTGTATATTATGTGTGTGTGGGTGGGTGTGTGAGAGAGAGAGAGAGAGTGCATGGCCATATGTAGCTGCTTATGCCTTTCATATGTAACACTGTGGCTGTTCCTTAATTGGAGGTTTTAGTCCGCGTACAACGTCTGCAATCCACAACACAGCAGCAGTATAAACAGAACCCCAAAAAATACAAGGTTATACTTTTTTTCATACCTCAAAAGATAAGAACATGTGGTCTACGGATATTCAGCATATTTGTGAAGCACTGTATGGGCTCAGTGCTTCACTCCATATGAAATGTTATAAAATATTTCACAACAGCTTTAAATATGCTACCAGAAACAGAACATTAAGACATATCAATTTCTTCACTCCACATGAAAAGGCTGCAGAGGAATTTGCACAATCACGCAGCTTCACTAACAAATGTAAAAAATAATGTTAACAATGTGAATGTAACAATGTAAAATTCTACTCTAGATGAACGTATATGTATTAATGAAGTGCACATTGATTTAGTGAACTGGGTATTTAGTGAACATATGCTTCCATCCAGATTGCATCAGTTTAAATCTTATGTCGAAGAAGGAGGGAGAGAGAGAGAGAGAGAGAGAAGCAGAGGCAATCACAAACAGTTTCCTATCCCTGGAAATGAGGTTGTAAAAGTTACATTTCACACATCCAAAAACGGCTCTAATCAGCTTTTAAATGGGCCAAAACCCATTTGAGTCACAAGCAAATAAAATGTTTTTTTCTTTCCCTTCAACCTCCTCAGGTTCTTAGGTTTTGACCTGTCTGTGCCCTTTTAGATATTCAGATGAAGCGCTAACATGCCATTATATCATCCACAATTTCCCACAAACTACCACAAAATTAGATTTGGGTCAGTTTCAAATTATATTTTCGTCAAATCCATTTGTGCTGACCCTCAGTAATCACAGAAAACCGAGGAACGGACGGAAGGTTGACGGGAAAGAGACAGTTTAGTGTTATTTAATTGGCTGATCCATAAGAGAAATATGGCCAAAAAAATATGAAAGATCAGTGAAAGACCAACACAGCCAATCGCAAACTGAGCATCCCACAGGGCAAAGGTGAGAGAATCTAAGAGGCAGAAGCAGCTCGATGAACCAGCTCTCTCCACTCCATCTCCCACATAGTTGGCCACTGCCTGCAGCGCATCTTTAAAAATAAGAGGGAGAAAGAGATGTCACTCTGGATTTAGCCTACTTTTCCAACATGTGCATTAATTTCAAAGCAGATGGCAAAAAAAAAAAAAAAGAAAAAAAAAAGGAGAGTGGGTTGAAGGGAGGGGCATCTCCTAAGCTGCTGAATGACAGAGTGGTGTGCTTCACATGAAAGAGGGAACGGACAGTGTGGCTACCTAAGAAAACAGGGATAGAAATTATTTAAAGGCAGATTAGAGCCTTATCATGTAAATATGATATTCTGTGGAGTTTACTGCTATTAGATGTCGGTATATGCAACTCAGGTCAGCATCATCAAAAGCAGCAAGTTGTGTTCGGTAAGAAACTCACTGGGAAGTATTACCCCACCAAACCTTTTATTGATCTGTGTATCCATACTTCACTTGGAGGCACTTATCATCCGAGTCTGCCTGGGGGATTCACAAGCTAAGAGGATTCAGGTATAAATCAAATATATTTTCAAAAATGGCATAAAAAGAAGAGATGGAGAAATATATCTTAGTATAGATACATCTCTATATGGAAACATCCCCTGTAGACCAAGAGAAATTGCCAGCAGTAAACAACTCTGCTATAAAGATCTCACAACCCCACACAGCGCTGATAAAAGTGTTCCTATAAGCTGGGAGCAAGGTGAAGCAATCAACTCAACTGCAATCAGTCTATCTGTAATTAATTAACATGCAAGCCCAATGAGAGTTAAGCTGATGCACAGTCAGTTTGGTAAATCATATCACAAACAAGCTGTCCTCAAGGACAATCATTAATCACGGGATCAGCCATCATGACGAGTGTCCTTGAGGCATCTTTCTAACATGCGTTTGTTGGTCTGAATTACAGGCTTACTGTCTACTCTAAAGGCTTCCATGGGAATTTCCTTATGTATTCATTTCTGAAAACTGCTAAAGTACGTCAGTTACTGTCAGACACCGCTAAGAGAGGATGCTACTGAGACGGAGGGAAAGGGGCAACGAACTAGGAGGAAGCACCAAAGTGCACCTGACGGATGGAGCTGAAAGGTGGAGAAATCGGTTTGTTTGTCTCAATCTAAAGAACTGTGGCGCAGCAGCCAAGATGCTATGAAAACCTGGAAAACACCACCTAGAGGCTCAGCAGAGCTGAGAGTAATCAAATAAGCATCGCTGTTTTCAAAGCCAGAAAACAGCTGTCCTCTTAAAAAGGAAGAAAGCTACACAAATGAGGCAGAAGCCGCACAGGCAACAAATGAAACCAATTGCAAACTGTGGCACACCCGCCCTCCCCAACCCTTCACAATAAAAACAACTCACAATAAAATCCACTTTTCTACCTAGTTGTTTGCAAGCAGCACACCTAAAAAGAGTGGATTACACAGGCACGCGGCTCAAACTGGTAAGTCGACTTAAAATCTTAATAGGTCAATAGTGTTTTAATCAGCTTACCAAGATAAAAAGCTCCCCCCTCTATATCTCTCTCTCATAGCCTATAGGTTCTCATCAAGGAAAGAGATCTCCGAATACTCTCGCCCTCATAAGACAATCCATCCACACAATCTTCTATGACTGACCAGAGGTTTGATTGGTGAGCATGTGCTTTCCAATCCTAGGTTAATCTGTGCACAAACATGTAACTGAAAGAAAACAGTTAAACTGAACTGTGCATTTGGAATGCTCACACGTCTTCTCGGGGAGAAATAATGTGATAAGCTGACCTGCAACCTCTTGAGCAAGAGCTGCCCGAAGATTTCTATATGAAGATCAATACAAGTCACTGTGGATAGCCTCCACTCCACTTGGCTGAAACTCTCCTAGTCTTATACAAAGCAAACAACTGCCGCATGTCGATAGGTGCATAGTCGTTTTAAAAATAAATAAATAAATAAAACCTGATGCAAAGCAATATTGGTATTCAAGCTATGATAGATGGATGTTGGCATTCTGCAAATAAACCATGATGAAACAATAATTTCCATCAACCCATTGTACACAAACTGGAACTGTAGCGGGTAGATGTGGGGAGAGGTAATTATTTGGATACTGTTGTGAGAGAGTGGGAGTGTTAACAGTCTAATACTATTTGAACACAGATACGGTCCACTCTATTACATGCAGTGGAGCAGGCAGAGTAATGGAATATTTGATCAGCGTAGAAAGCACAACAGCTCAAACACTGTGGCTATAATATCTATGGACAAGTCAACCATCTTTTTTTCCCCCATATTTAATCATCCTGATTTTAGGGAAAATGAGATAAAAAAAAATTTAATAGAGTGCACAGCATGCATGGGTGTTTTGTTTTTTTCTTTTTTCTGTTTCCCTGGCCATTTTTGCCTCATTTGCATAGTGCGAGCTATGAATATGGGAACAATCTTTTAAGACTTGATGGAAGTCCTTAGATACAGTGGATTGGAAAGTTCTCAGCAAGATGTTTCTGCTCCTTTCCTGTTGACATGTGACATATCTGACAGGCTGACAGCTGATTAAAAACAATCTCAACTGTACTGTACGCTTGTTTTCTGAGGTGCTGAAACTCGGCTCACACATCCGCTCATGTCCATTCATGTCCACTCATGTCCACTCATGTCCACTCATGCCGGCGATGACTGGATTGGTATAGCTAAAATCTACAATACTCTGCAAAAGTCTTGAGTCACCCCTGAATTTTTGTATTTTGCTAGGACAATAGTAAATAGGTGCAGCGCTGCATTGAAAGATGCAAATAATGGTATGGCCACCTTTATTCTTCAACACAGCCTGAACTCTTTGGAAAGCTTTCTTGTGATTTCTTTAAGACTTCAGGAATAGTCCTCCAGGCTTCTTGAAGGACATTGCAAGATCTTCTCTGTCAAGATGATCCCACACTGCTTCAATAATGTTGAGGCCTGTGCACTGGTGAGGCCAATCCATGACTGAAAGCGATCCACTGTGTTTTTCTATCCAGGTAGGCTTTTACTGCACTGCCATGCAGCTGTTGCCAATCAGATGCTTTCAGATGGTATTACACAGTGGATCAAAATTTGACGGTACTTCTGCATTCATAATTTCATTAATTTTGACAAGATCCCCAACACCACTGGCTGAAATGCAGCCCCAAACCATGACAGAGCCTTCACCATATATTTTCTCCAATTTCTTAAGGACATGACTTCAGATACTGTTCATGTAAATGGTAAATGTACTGGTTCTTTTATATCACTTTTCTATTGTACTTGAGAACTCAAAGCGCTTGGTACAACATGCTTCATTCACCCATTCACACACATACAAGCACTTGTTTTTATGCCTAAGAGCTTTCTATATAACATTCAGACTAAGATGAATGCAGCGGAGAGCAACTTGGGGTTTGGTATCTTGTCCATGGTTATTCTGCCATGCAGACTGGAGCAGCCATGGATCAAACCACCAATCTTCCAATTAGTAGATGACCTGCTCTACCGCCTGAGCTACAGCCACCCCAAACCCCATGCTATGTAGGTTTTTTTAGGCATGCCACTTTTCGTTTTGTCCTCCATTTGTCTAGTTTCCTCCATTTTTCAGGACACACTGCAAACCATTGCGAGATATGCCATTTTTTGGCTAATAGTAAATTATGTATTTTCTCAACAGGTGTGTATTTGCATTTGCAAGGCCCAATAATATAAAGCTAATATTGTCTCCTCACAGGCAAATGCAGCAGGACTTCCTTGAAAAAGTCTGAAGTTTTTGCACGAGGTTATATTACTATTCACAGCCATGCAAGCTCACAAGCTCACATAATAAGTTATTCAGAAACTGGATACAAATGGCTAAGCAAATCAGACATGGTAGCATCCTTTATACACTGGGAGACTACAGCTTTTGGATACCTATTGAAAAAGTTCAAGTTATTCAGCTTGTGTTTTACATCAGCATTGCGTTTTCCAGATTTAACCATACAATATTTTCGTAACCACGTGCTTGCCCACATATAAATATACAATCCTTAATATTATTGCCAGGATTCAATATTGTAAAGGAAACAAATAAAAAAGATATGAAGAAAGAGAAATGTCATGCCATATTTTTATTCATTAATAAACTTCATACTTATTATTTGCTATTTTTACCAAAGCACCAGTTTATCTAGGTATATTACTGCACACTTTTTCAAGGGATCTTGATGGTTATGCCGCAGCTCTTCTTACAGATGGGATATGTAAGTTGCTTCATTTCTTCACCTTATCCCAGACTGACTGCATGATGTTGAAATTAGAAACCAAAGGGGTTGTAAAGAAAGTTCATTATGACTGTATCTCTGGGCTTGTTGACAGGTTACAGAATGATTTGTGGAATTTTTGCTGCATAAGGTGATAGACAAAATACTAAATATTTAAAGTTGTGCTTGACATTCAGCATTAGCAACTGTCACCGTTAGCAAAAACATCCCCTCATTATGTTGATTTTCAAAAATGTGCCAAATGTTACCAAATATTATGCACATTGTAAACTTTAGAGAATGTGAATAACCCAATTTAAATCTTGGCTTTGTGCATTATAGTGTCTTGGCAGGATTTTAAAAAAAAAAAATCTAATTCAAAATTTTCTTGTGCAGCTGATTATTTTTTTGGGCTGCCTGCCCAAATTTTTGAAAGCGTCTCCAATCACTGCTCTGAATGTGTCGGTCTCAAAGTGTGAGTGAGTGTGTGCGTTTTGTCTGCCTTTGTTGCAAGTGTGTATGTGCATACAGATTGGTCCACACAAATACAGTATGTGTGTCTAATCTGATGTGACCGAGATAACAAACGAGACAAAAGGTTCATTTAGCCATATCGATGAAGTTATCGCGCTGACTAAGAGAAAATATATACAGGCAAATAAACCCCAGATACTATCTCAATATAGCTACATACTCCACTTGGACAAACTTTTATCCTTCTATACACACAGTGCAGACACAGCCCTCAGGGCGACTCCACTCTTTAATGACTCAATAGAATGGTCGATATAGCAGGAACATGTATACTCAGGTGAGCTGAGCTGGCAAACTGAGCATAGAGTTTAGTTTATAGCTCTCATCGTGATAGTTAATGTAGCAAAACCTGAGGTAGAATACTGCAAAAGATCACCTCTACAGTTCAGAGATCAAGTGTACACTATCAGCATACAATCATAGCTATTATTTAAATGACAGAAAAGGAAATAGTTTCTGTAAACACTGACTGGTTATGCATAATGTTTCATCAACTTACAACCAGAGGTGAGGCTCCTACCCAAAACAGTACCAACTATGTAGCCTGGAATTCTCTGTGTCATCTAAAATACCAGCACAGTGCCAGACATCCTCACTTCTGACAAAAAGAATGAGAACAAAATGCAACCGCAAAATACAAACAGTATCCTAAAGAGACGCAGGTGAATACTGGAAGATCCTTTTTTGTCTCGCATCCCTTTGATTCCTTGAAAGTAAAGAAGCACAGACCAGCCAAGGGCCATATGTAGCCTACGTGCCGACATAAAAAGACAGCATGCACCGTGTTGCACAAAGAAAGCTATTTTTATAAGAACCACGTGAATATGGATACCTCTGAGCATGCTTTGCACTAGACTTTTTCACTCTGTCCAATATCAACAATGAGAAAATTATCGTTTTCCTTATAGTCCGGTTGCTTTCAGCTCATTCTCTTATCACTATTTCCAGTAGCTGTCCTAGATCTATGTTAGCTTCTATCTAATATCAGCAAACTAACAGCATGTCACAAGAAATTTTTACATTGCCCCATCATTCCTGTGAAGCGAACCCTGATTTTCATGTATCCGCCCCACATTATGGACGCGTGATGGATCTAGCATGACATCCATCGAAGTGGTTCAGCAAAACCTCATGGTGACGACATATATTACACTAACTGCTGCAGATGCATAAATACAAATATAAGCCATGTACAAATCTGCTTTTGTACATCTGGCCCTTAGCTTTGGGGTTGCATCTTTAACTAATTTCCACAATGACACTGTTGTACGTTTCTTCAATAAATGAGGTGCCTCTGCAGAAAATTCACGATGACCTAGAAGCCTGATTTGTCTCTACTTAATTTTTTTTAAAAAGATTGGAGCAAAATGTTTGACTATTCCTTCATTGGATGGATATTTGGTTTAAAAAAATTGGGATTCAGATGCATTTGTTCTTTTGTTTTAAAATATGTACCCTTTCAATTTGGACATCTTTCAGACACTTGTCCTTCCTGACATCTGTCCACTACACATCCTGGCCTTTACTACCGAAGCTCCAAAGTCTGATATTCTGGGTACAGCTATATGTTTTAACAGTAGAACCACAAACATTCCTCAAAAGCCAATCTCTCGTCCATCTATCGCCTACTCTGTTCCACCTCAGCCAGCGATCCCTCACCTCGTTAGCTCTTCTCCTCAGGCCTGAAACTGTCTGATCCAGCTACTCTGCTACGAATTTCACTCTTTGCTTGCTCGGATTAGTTTACCACAGCCTGAACTCTCGTCCCAGTTCCCGTGCGTCGAGTCATGCACTCTGTCCTGCTCTTCTCTCGCTCAATATCCCAATTATATCTCAATATCCCCAACCCGTTGATCCCTCAAATGCAATTATTCATCTTTAGTCTAACTCCACTGGCCTAAATATTTACATTTAAATCACAGCTAGCTAACTCTGGCCCATAGTATAGCAGCATTTGTATCAATCATCTGTATAAACAATCAGAGAACAAAACAGTTGGTCTTAACAGTGAAGCTAGCACAGAAGTGCCTTAAATTTGTTTTATTTTTAATAGGCACCCAAAGGTGGAGGGTGAGGGGGTGGGGATACCTGTGGGAGCAAGATTTCAGGTCCTATGTAAGTCTACTGGAAATACCTCTAAACATTTTCATGTTTAGAGGTATTTCCTGTATGAGGAAGATAATGAGCTCTGTCACTCATTTTGGATCATACTGAATATAATATTAAGTCAATTTTGTAAATTTTGGTCATTCTAAGATTCAGAAAGGAAGATTATCAGGGGTACGCTCTCCGGGTGCTGCACTTATGACTGACAAGTCCTTAGCCTGTAACCATACCCCTTATAATCCTCCAATTAGCACAGGGTTTCACAGTAAGATCTGCCCCTTGCTTGTTATATCTGGTTTGAAAACACCAAGATGATGAAAGTGACAGGTCAAAATTACCCCATGGTATATATGACCTTTCTTTTTATCCCACATACCCCAAAATCCACAATACGGTAGTTAAGCTCATTTTAGGGGAAGTCGTGAAATAAGAGATCACAGAGTCTTCTTTTGACAGAGTTACAAGATTTTAAGTGCAGCAGTAGAGTTATCAAAATTAGCAGAATTATCATCAACAAGAGATTATAATTCAGTTACAATGTTGCCAAGTTCATATGAGGACTTCTATGAAAGGCAGAAAGTCATCTTCATATTGGCTTAGCCTAACAGCAGGAAGACAGCTATTTTCTGATAAAGGCTCGCAGTAATAAGAATCTCCATTACAACAGGCTTTTCTCTCCAGGAGGCTAATGACAACTATACTACATTATACTACTGTCCATCCATCCATCACACAGCAGGAAATCACACAGTTAACCTTATGAGCTGAAAGAGTGTATCCTCTTTCCTTGAGACACACACACAAACAAAATCTCATAGTCATTTAGGTGGTTATGGTGTGTGGATCAAGGCAAGCAAATTTGAAAGTTATACATATACAGTGATCCCAGGATCGCTGATGTATGCCATAAAAAAATATATATATCCAGGGTAATATCTTTTGATGACTAAGGCTTCATGTTTTCTATGGATTTATGCTGAACTTATATATTCAGTCATACTAATCTCTCTTTTTCACTGCAATAAACCTCCAAAAATCAAACAAGAAAACAGCATCCGTAAACACAACATCTTATACTTGAAGCCAGGACTCTTGTAAATTTCTGTCCTGATGCTAATTACACAGGAAGTCTCAGGTTTCTCTGCAGCAGCCAGCCATTATTCCACTCAATATTGCACATCCAAAGGGCATCACTCACATAAGTCACAACACTCACGAGCAAATTAACTACCTGATGAACGCACACTCACTGGACAAGCTAGTCAAGCTTTCTCTTTCCTCACTCATTTCCTCCTTATATCCTCGAATCTCCAGCAAACTGGAGCTTTCAGTTTAATATTGTTCCATTTTTCTCGGAGCACCAACAAGGTTCATTACACTTTGAGTAACAGATAGTTAAATGCATGTTACTGTAGTTAATTAAGTACATTTGTAAGGTTTTAATTGTTAGACAATTGGCAGAGGGGAAGGAAAATCGGGGGAAATATGAAGAAACATAAAAGATGTGATTGTTCATATTCCTCAGCATCACCCACTTGGGCAGTTGTTTCATATTGCACAATCTGAGATGCAACTCCAGGGCGCAATGCCTATTGAGCGAGAGCATATTACAAACCAGCATGGTGGCACACTGTTTACTGAGGAAATTACACATTATGCCGCTGTGTCCCATAAGAAAATTATTCAATTACACTTTCATTGCATTTGTTGATTCGAGTTTGCCTGAAAATGAATCTCAATGGCAGCTGGGAATAAAGCATTAACAGAAGAAAAGAGGGGGAAAACGAAAGAAGAAAGAGGGGAGGAATATGCACAGATGGAGGTCAAGCATCTTTATTTTGATGTTGACTTATAAAATGTGACTGGCGAGGAGAGATTTACAGAGTGGTGAAAGATGTGGAAAAATAAGTGATGCGTGCACTTGCAGAAGGGGGATAGCGGATGATAAGGAAAGATGGATGGATGAGGTGGAAGACGAGAGAAAGTGGGAAAGAGGCAGTGAAGTAAATAAATGGAGGGGGGGGGGGCGTTATTGATGATGTTTGCGCTGTGTGACAAGCCATGGAGCTCCTGTTCTCAGCACTTCATTGAAACATATTGCACTTGACTATGAACCAGATCTGCATCGCTATGAGAATATTAACCATCTCTCACGTTTTCAGGAAACCCTCACTGAATTTTTAGCCTCATGCCTTTAAGCAAGCAAGGAGAGCTACTGTGCACTTAGAAAACTTTCCAAACTTTTAACGCTTTAATGTTTAATTAAACCTCCTTTGAGAAGACAGAATCTAGGTCAAAATAAAGGCTGCTGCTTTGGCCACTAAAAAGTACCTCTACCAAAAAAACTATTTAAGTGTTTTATCAAATGTGATTTTAATTTTATATACATCAGCTGCAAAATAACTGGGAAAAAAAAACACCTAATTATACCTAATATAAGAATGTCGTTTTCTCAACATAAAGAGTGTACTCTGGAAATCAGTATTACGTCGTATTTTGGTGGTGGTCGAAAGCTTTGTGGTATTTGCACGACTTCCTTCAGTAATAATCATTGAGCTAAATTGACAGAAGCTGATCTTAGTCATCCTACAGCTTTGTCATGCTACTCTCATGCGTCTGGTGTGTGACACATGCATTCGGTCTCTGGCTGTCATGCTGCCTAAACAAATCACATAGCACATAAGGAGAAGCTGTTCTACCATCTTACTAAAAGGCATTCTTCTGGGGCCTGGAGCCTAGCCCAGCTGCCATAGGTCGAGAGGCGGGGCACACCCTGGACAGATCACCAGTCGGTTGCAGGGCTAGCACAGAGAGATGGACTACCATTCACATCTATGGGCAATTTAGAAACACCAATTAACCTAACCCCACTAACTGCATGTCGTTGGACTGTGGTACCCGCAGAGAACGTGCAAACCCCAAAAAGAAAAGCCTCGGCCAGATGGTGGATTTGAACCCAGGACCTTCTTGCTGTGAGCCAGCAGTGTTAACCACTGGGCCACCATGCAGCCTGAGAAAAAAAGTTTAATAAAATCATGCACGTTAACATCTAACCTGCTCTAATTTGTGTAGATGACCCAGTGTTTACTGTATTTTTATTCTGAGAGTATAATTTCTTATTAAAATCTAAATCAATTTAAAAAAATATTGGTACAACTTAGTATTCTAAGCATTAGTTTATTCAAGTTGGTAATTATGCTCATGTATATGTATGTCTCAGTGATGAGAGCATCTGAACCGGGATTCAAAGCCAGCAGCGTGTAGTATCCACCTATTATTTACAGCTGCTTATCCAGACATAATACACTTGATGGAGCCCCAGTAGGAGACCGATCCTTGTAGGACACCCCCAACCACCTCCAGAACTCTTTAGATCTATTCAGATTTATTTCAACTACAATATGCTGCAAACCCAATGATTTTGTGATACAATGTACTTTGGTAAGACTAAAAATTCACCATCACCACACAATTGGACTTTGAAAGATAAGGATTTTAATAACTTTCAGGGATTGACTGAGGTGGTGACTGCTACTGAACACAACTAAATGCGTGTTTAAAACCTACCTGGCTAACCTGAGAAAAGTTTACCCTGGCACACTTCTGTTTGAGTATTGAAGCAATTTGCTGTTGTACTTAGTGTAGGCGATTTAGTCTCACAGACAAGCTGAAATGGGGCAATTTGTTTGGCTTTAAGGGTATACCCAGCACTTAAGCCTTGGCTGAACTGCACTTTACTGTGAACGTAGCCGTTTGTCACAGGTTAGGAAATGTTGCAATAAATCCATTCTTCTCCTTCTCGTGGCTGCTGCCCAGATATCTGGATGTTGCAAAGCTTTAACAAACAGGCTCTCTGTGCTATCAGCCCTAGTTATCAGCCCGTCACACTGTATGGGGAAGATAAATCTAGGCAATTAAAATTTAAATTGCTATGTGCAGAGCCGTGACTTCCTTCTTTCTGTGTGTCTTTGGTTCTCTCTCGCCAGCGCTTGGCTGGACTGTTCAGACTGTTTCTGTCGGGGGGGGGGCAGTGTAAGGATGGAAACTGTGCCTGTCAAACGCAGAGACATCTCACTTCAAAGGGAAGATTTGAGTTTTAGCCCAAAGACAGATTTCTGATGACCGGGACTAGACCAAAACAAATAAAAATCTGATGCCAAAAATGTAGCTAAAAATAATAACAGGGTCTATAAATAAAATAACTACCAACACCTTAGTGCAACCACTGTTGCATCAAAGATGCTCTGGAGGTAAGGAGACTTCTGTTTGCCCCAGACAGCTTTTAAAAAGCAGTCCCACAAGGCTCTTCAGTCAACTTAATGGAGCAGTTTTCCCACCTGGTCAGAGTCAGCAGCCAGTCCTCATTTGGTTAGAGAAGCTTTGAGACGGGTCGGAGGATGAAAATAGCAATCACATGTAGGGTAATTCGGTACCTCTGGCAATATCAGAGCAACACCTTTCCCTTTTCTGAAAGCCAGAATACATCACAGCAATGGAGAGAAGAAAGGCAGGAGTGATAGAGGCCACGGGGGTTTTGACAACAAAGACCGCAGCTCCCTGTGGCAAGCGCTCCTTGGGTGGTTCCTGTGCGCAGACATGAGTTAAGATACCTGCTCCAACTACAAATTGTTCCTCTTATTGATTAATATTCTAATTGATCAGTTAGTTGTCAGGGATATGAAACTGATTGTGGAGGGGGGAAAAAAAATACCAGCATTTCCAAAGCCCAAGCATCATTGATCTTCCCCTGACTCAAACTGAGTCGTCTTTGTTTTTCCCCACCAGCTCCAAAATTTAAAGCTTGATGACTAACTGCAATGATTCCCAGTTCATATAGTTGATTATGCGTCTCATGTCAATCGACTAGCTGACTAAATGTTTCTGTGATCATCAAATGTGTCACAGATTTTATCATCTGCCTGATAATTTTGCATTAATGATAAAAATCTGGTTAACACAAATTTGAAGTAGAATATTGTTAAAATCTCTTTCCCAGCTGAGCAACATTACCTGGAAACAAAGCCACGGTACAAAAGAGATTCTCGACTTTCGCTGTGGTTCATCCCGCTAGCCAGGATGTGTCTCTATCCAACTCGCTGATCAATCGCAATGGATCTAACACCAGGGGTGCTTTCACTGATATTAGTGCACATATTGACAAGGTGGTGGATCAGCATCGGGAGCCAATTCAGACTCAAGAGTCAACATTATTAAATGGCTGAGGGTAATGCACATGTACCTTCGTGAGGGTATTAAAGTTATTTGAAGTAGGTGAATAAATAGGTTTGGATGGTTTTAACGGGCATCAATTCTGCCTTTTTAAACCAGTCTGCCTTGAAATTGTCCATTCACTCCTTGTAAATAGGGCCAAGGAATAAAACCCAAGTTGGATACCACAGCATTTTTAAAACCCATACTCATCTTCCTCTCTCTCTCTCTCTCTCCCTGTCTCACACACACGCAAATTGCCTAAAAGCCTCGGGGAAGGCAAAGCTGCTCCCAGAATTTTCTTGCACCCATTTGCTTTAACGGCTACTCCATCATCACAAAGACAATCTTTGATCTTTGATCCATGACAATGGTTTGGCCTTTCCTTGTCCCTCCTCTTTTCCCTGTCCCTTCACACTGTACCCATCCATGTGGAACAACAAGAGTAACGTCTCACTGCCAGAAATCAGCAAATCCAACACAATGCAGTAGCTGTGCCCAGATAATGCAAATGACCAGATAAGAATTAGAGTGATAACCTCACGCCCATATGCACACACACACACACACACACACACACACACACACACACACAGCTGCCAGGCCGTTTGCATCATTAAGATAGGTGCACCACACGGGGCCATGCGAGGTCCATATGAGCCAGAAGATATGGGGATGATGAGTCTCAGAGGTGTGGTGGAGCTCTGTGATAATAGAAGAGGGCTTTTCCATCAGCTGGAGGAAGGGCTGAGAGCCCAGGCGTGACTCAGTTGCAAAGGCCACGCCCAGGAAGCACAAGCGCATGCAGAACAGAGTCAGAGAATGAATGGAAGCAAGCTGATCAGAAAAGAGACATCCCTCATTTCTCACACGGGGCTTTGGTTTTGTGATAAATCCCCATCCAGTTTACAACAATCCATCTTTCTAATGGTACTCCTCTCTTATCCAAACTGCTGGGTAAATATAATCCATTATATCAGTTAGGTAGCAGAGCAACAGTGTGCCTGTGCTGTTGTGTATGTGCATGTGCATATATGCGTCAGATTATGTGTACCTCAGTGTGTGTCTTTGTTTGCACAATAAAGCAGAGCAGTAAAGCAGAGCAAATGGTTCCATAAAGGCCACTGTGGTTCAGATCTTTTCCACCTGATTTAGTTTATAGGCGCAGATGATACACACCATCATTACTGTTAATATACAATAAAATGCAGATCATCTGACGTGCCCCAGAGGAAAATAAATCAAACCTGAAAAACAATTTCGGTGTATATTTCCCTTTGTCCACCAATCTTTCAGAGGGGATCTCTGCGCTCCACTATACACCACCCTTCCCAGTGAGCTACTGAATGCTAATTGAAAACAGTGTGTGTTTTTTGTCATGGGGGCAAACCTGTTTAGGCATGACTGCCTGCGTGGTACCCTCATTTAAACACACAAAACTCCCAGCTTGAGCCCCCTGATCTCATCACAGCAAAAATAAATAAATCAAAAATCAGAATTGAGTCTATTCCTCTGCATTATTTTCATTCCTGTTAGAAGAGTCCAGGTATATATATTTTTTCCCCTTCCCCAAACAACAATTATATAAAGTCATCCATAATGGCAGGCATAGAACAAAGGTCACAATCATAAAAAAAAAAAAAAAAACTTGGAACATGTGAAAGGAGTGTCTGAGCAACCAGCAACAGTGTCACCAAAAAGCTAAATGAAAATCCAGACAACCTCAACTGCAGCAGTGGGATTTTCCCACAGCAAGGAAGAAATGCAAAGTTTTACTGGTATAGTTCCTGTATACCAGCTCCAGTTGAATCTGTAAAACGAGTCACTAGCCTAGACATAAAATCATTTGTGAGGCTTCCTCTGGCTGTTAGTCAACTGAAACAGAGAGGGGAAAGACCTCCCTGCCCTATAAATAAACAGCACTCTGTCCTGACTTCCTCTGCGCTCATGCAAAAGAACCATTACAAAGCCCGTCTGCAGTGCTGAAACTCACGGCTGACCAATAAACTTACATAACCATAGGGATAAGCTTGGTTAATCATGTCTGAAAGTAAGTTCTGAGCGTAAAAATACAACACAATTTTGGCTACTTTTTAACAGCAATCTGTCTGTCCTCACCTCAGGCACGAGGCCTGGGTCAGAGGGGTTGGTTCGAATCGAACAACTTATTCAAACAAGAAGATGTTGTAAAAAAAAAATAAATGAATAAAAAAAATCCTGCAGCTAATGTTTTGTTTTGTTTTTTTAATTATCTTTTATCTGTGTCAATCTATTAATTCCAGCTTTCTAGCAGAAAAATGCACTCAATCTTTTGACCAAACAAAATATCAGGTTTACATGCATCAACATTCCTTATCTCATCCATTAGTCCTCATCCCAGAGTTACATCACAGCTTCCTCCCAGCGGGGGTCAACAGTTCCCCTGGTCACTCAAGGGAGGCAGAGAGAGAGAGAGAGAGAATGTGTGTGTGTGTGTTTGGGGGGAGGCGACATCCCTCCCAGATTCCAAGCGCACAGTTTGGCACGTCAACCTCTGCAACCCCACCAAACCGGAAACTGCCCCTCATCCCTGTTTAGCCTCCCGTTCCTGATTGTTGTAGGATTACTTTAGAAGCTCGGCCATTAGAAGCCTGTTTTTCCTCCATATCCATTAAGAGACTCATGCCTGCAGCAATGGGACAGGACTGGCAAGGAGGGACTAACAGCTCCCAGCTTTAAATCGCAGCAGTCACTTGGCTAAAAGCAGAAATGCACGCTGTGGGAACTCCATAATTTATAGCTTATAATAGAATAAAGAGGGCTTCTTAAGAAAAATGAGCAGATCCGAAGCTACAAAGGATCTGCCTTGTAGTCACCTACAGTAAAGTTACTGTAAAACAAGACGCAGGCTCAAGCACCTTCTTTGATTACTCTCATTTAGGTTTTTTTTTTTTTAAACATTACCTGCTGATTATAGCTTTAATCTGTTGAATAATAAGTTCTAGCTTTACAGGTACCAAAATAACATCTTCAAGCTGCTTAATTATTTAAGTGCCTCAAAACCCAAAGACACTAAATCTATAGTGAAATTTGAGATGTTGAGAAAAAAAAAGTTATCAAATTGTAGTTCATTTACATTATGCTGATCTAAACATTTCCACAGCAGACAACTTATTTGCCCCAAACATTATAGCAGGCCAGAAACCTATTGCAAGATGTTATCATGCTCATTACCAACTCCACATTTTTATTTCTGGACTCTAATATTATACTTTTGCATGATTCACTGTTAAAAAAAATAATCCATATTTATCTCGTACTGAGCAATAATGCAGTCTCTGAGTTCATCCACTGAAACATGCTGCTGTAGCACCCTTCCTCCTCCCTCAGAAGCAACTAGGGGATTGTCTGTCCCTCACAAGCGAAAGACAGCAATACTTTCCCTTCCTTTCTGACACCCTTAAACAAAGTAAACTACATTAAATTTTACTGTATATATTTTCAGAGTGGCAGGCACGAGTGCTGAGTCATCATCCACATTTAAATTATTCATTAAACGCTGAGCCGGAGCCTCCCGCTCAAGCTTTCTGATCAATTTCTGCGTCGAACAGTGTCGTGAACAGCTTGCACGCTTTCCTTCCTTCAACCAGCAGCAACCGATCATCGTGTTTGCTTTCAAGCTTCGAACCATCCATCACAATCTGACAATAGTCCTGAGCCTCCCCTTATTTCTTTATATTTTGCTTCAGAGGAGCCAGACCTTCTCGTATGTGGTCTCGAAACCCCGCGCGGTCTTTAGCAAAACTTCTGCAAGCTTTCTGACGGTCTTTTCTTCACTCATTGTTTTTAGTCCGGTCCTTGCGCCTGACCATTTTCACAGGAATGTTTTTGTTTTTGTTTACTAAGTCACTCAACACTGATCTATGAATCATCCAAGGATTAAAAATAAGAGTACCACTAAACAGGTGCCAACATTCAGCTGTTTTGGATTTGGGGTATATGGCCAATGTTAAACGTTTTTGCGGCTAACGTTAAAAATTTTTTGGAATTTCAAAGTCAAAAAAGGATAAATAAGTAATAAGATTAATATAATAGTGGGCAGCACCTCTACATTTATGATATTGTAGTTTATATGACATGTGTAGGTTACTGAAACGTTGCCGGTCTCTATTTTCAAGATTTTTAAGATTAGGCTTAAAACTTTCCTTTTTGATCAAGCTTATAGTTAGGGCTGGATCAGATGACCCTGAACCACCCCTTAGTTATGCTGCTATAGGCCTAGGCTGCTGAGGGGGGTCCCATAATGCACTGTTTCTTTTCATTCGCCTTATTTACTTGTTTATACTTCACTCTGTATTTAATCATTATTATTAATCTCTGCCTCTCTTCCACAGCATGTCTTTTGTCCTGTCTCTCTCCTCTCAGCCCCAACCGGTCGCAGCAGATCACTGCCCCTCCCTGAGCCTGGTTCTGCTGGAGGTTTCTTCCTGTTAAAAGGGAGTTTTTCCTTCCCACCGTCGCCAAGTGCTTGCTCATAGGGGGTCGTTTTGACTGTTGGGTTTTCTCTGTTATTGTAGGGTCTTTACCCACAATACAAAGCGCCTTGAGGCAACTGTTTGTTGTGATTTGGCGCTATATAAATAAAATTGAATTGATTATTCAGTATATATTTCAGTATAGTGGCACACAGTATGTTACCACCTTCTAACATCACTTTAATGCAAATTAATAAACAAATCAGTCCAAATCAGATTGCTGAAGGTTGTGTACACACTGTAAAATGCAAATCAGTGCTGGCATAGTTGACAAAATCCACTGTGGAGAAATGAAACGTGCAAATGATGGCAGGATTCCACATTTATCTATGATTTTTTTATTTATTTATTTTAAGATTAGCAATATATTTTTAAAAAAAGACAAATTAATACTGTATCAGCCTCTCCATAAGACCTGTACATGCAAGTAAAACAATAAAGAAACAGTGTTTACAAACATCACGGCTTCGAAGGCACCATTTATTTAACGTGAACTCCTGAAAGCCGAATAAAGCATAAAGCGCTTCTCCTGCTCTCTGGGGTGAATTTGAAAATCCTAGATGGCATCATTATGGAGTTATCGCATTCGCAACCTTTTCAGAAAACTTGACCTCTGACCTTCACGTTTAGGTCAAGGTTGCCAAGATCCTAACTTGTCCAAGATTTTAGTAGATTCATCCACAATGTGAATTTGAACATTCTAGGTCATTGCATTCTCCAGTTATGGCCACCATTAAAGTTTGAAGATCCAGCTGACGGCAAAGTTGTGGCAATAGATCGACTTTTTCTTCGAATCAGCCGAGCTACACAGACCTCTGACCCGAGAGATGAATGACTGTATCTTGCATCTTTAGGCACTTTGTTACTAGCAACCTGTCAAAAACACATAATTTGTGCCTATTGTGTTGAATCAAAAAATGCCAAAAAATAAATAGCACAGTTTGACAGGCAGAAAGAGAACAGTATGAAGATGAACAGTATCTAAAAGTCACATCTTTAAGAAACAGGAAAGAACCCAGCAAAGAGCTGACACAGGACCTGAGAAATGCATCTGGCCCTTCACTTGGTCCATCTAGTGTCTGCCCAAGCCTCATCAGAAATGGTCAGTCTTAAGGACGGGAAACTGGATATGGTATATACAAGAACTGGACTGAAAATTAGCGGCAACACGTCTTTTGGAAAGATTAACACAAGGCTTGCCTAAGAGGGTTCAGGATATATTGAAGAATCCGTGCATCCATTTCCCATTTTCCCAGAAAAATACAAAGAACTGAGAGGTGGCTCAAGATTGTTGCACGCTTGAACGAGTTAAGATGACACATGTACAGGGATTATGTGCGAAACTCTGCATGGCTTAACATTCAGCGCACTCCCATTCACCCTGTCAAATGTGAGTGTGCTCATTGTCTTGTCAGTCTGGTGCTTTAATCTAATTGGAGTGTTTGAGTGCTTTACGTGCTATATAATGAATGACAAACACACAACACATCGGGGGGATGTCCTGAGGAGGAAGCAAATGCCAACAGATGGCTTTAATATTCTGCAAATGAACACGAGCTGCTCGGCTGGGCCAAATGAGACAGAAATGCAAAATAGACAACCAGCCCATACCTGATTTGCAAAAGGTTACAGTTAGCCTTAAAGCACAGAAGAGAACAGAAGTAAGGTGTGAGGGGTTGGAAAATGTCCAAAACCAACAATCCATCGGTCTGTTCAAAGTGTAACAAACTTTCATTAGTTACACTTCTGCCACTGTGGCTGGTAAATGCTTGAGCACTCGGCACACGCAGCTGAAAATGTGCAGATACTGTATATTTGTAATTGCATAAACTCCCGTTGTACCCTTTTAAAAATTAATGGTCTTTATTTTAAACACGGCTGACATTGACACTGCAGAGGAACAAAAGTAAAATCAGCATCCAAGAGTGTGTGGTGAGCTTATTTGTGTAGCACACAGTCAGCACTTATTAATATTTTTTGAGAATAAAGTTGCAAAGTCATGAGGTGGTTTGTGGTTCACGCTCTTGGAAGACATTTAGCTGAAGTGTACATTAAAACACACACACACTGCATCATGCGCATGGATTCAGGCGATTTAATGAATTTGTTGAATTCACTTTGATATCATGTATATTTATATACCAACACTAGATAGATTTTAGTTGTTTAAATAAGAAAAATATCCAATAAGATTTTGAATTTATAGAGTTTCCCTCATGGATCCCACCAACAAGCCACTGTCTCCATACAACATATTCATATATAGTCTGAATAAAAAACAATATTTTAATATGGGACATAGAATATCACAGATTGAGCACTGGTTATTAACTAACAGACAGTCAATCAATCAACAGTGGACAGACAAGAAGACACAGCCATTTCATTTATAAAGCACTGCTGTTCAAGCTTCCAGACATCTCATTTATTCCCCGTGTACACACTAACCTTGGCAGAACTGGTTTCAGTTGCCACGCGCCCCTCAGTGCAAAGACTGCCTTCCACTTAGAGAGCTACAGTCCCCTTTGAGCTCCAATTTAATCCAATGATTTGTGTACCCCTTTCATTATTTGTTGTTAATTGGGTTCTTGTGAACATTTCTCGCTCTTGGGTCTCCATCGGAAAAGCGAGCCTTAATGAGACTAATTGATTAAATAAAGATTAACATAAATGACCACTGTGGCATTTGCTGAAGCTGTGCTCTCCCTCTTAGGTTTGTTATAAATTTGGCAGGTTAAAAATCCATCCTTCTACATCTTTCCCCCTCGGAGACGCATATCTGTGACACCTTCTGTCCACAGCTCCACTCGTCCGCCAGACTGCCTGCTTCACAGCCCGACTTAGAGTAACAAACTGGTCATGTTGCATAGCGGGGGGTGCACTGTGTAGTGTGTTTAGAGCTCTGCGAGTGAGAGAAAGTAAGTACATTAGGTTTTTCCAGTGTTTTTCAGATTATCCCGCATTTCCAGACTTTAAAAGTCATCAACACTGACATCCCTCTGAAAACCCTTAAAAAGCTATTTGCAGTCAGTTTATCTTGTGATTAGGTCAGTGAAAGCTAGATTCTTGTGAGGGGGTGTTTTATAGCACATTAAAATACACTTGCCAGCCAGTAAGAACAAGTATTTTTGTGACACCAATATCATGAGCAGTAACAAACGCTTTAATTTAACTGACAAGAACTAAAAAAAACAAAAAAAAACAAAGAAACCTTTTGAGTAGTTGTGAGTAACTGCAGACTATTCAATAACAAGTGAGTGTCAGACAGCTGTAATGACAGTTGTGATTCCTGCTACATGCAAGCCAGTAACTGACCCACTGATCCCTGGCAGTTGAATAATTTAGGGAGCATATGCTGCAGTGAAGAGTAAAGGCATGCAGCGGAAAACTGTCTAGGACATTCCACCTTAATCAACAGTTCTGGGGCCACAGATGCCTGAAACACACTGGCATGACTATCCCTCAACATGTTAGGCAAGTTTTAAGTTGCTCTGCCCCAGGGAACTGCAATGCGATGTGCTCCTAAAACCGCATTAAACCAAAATAGCCAGTTAATCAAGTGTATCGTTAAAAGTCCGTATAAAACCAATAGCAGGAAATCCTGTGTTCCCCATCACATTAGGTTGTCTAGCATGGCATCCTATTGTTTTTCTCATTACTGCGCTCTCATATGCCCCGAGGCGTTAGGAACCTGGCATTAAGTAGATGAGAAAATGGAAATGCCTTCTTTTATTCTGGTGGTTTGATTGCTCTTCGGAAAAGAAAAGTTCTGTGCAGAATCCTGTTTGTCCTCAGATCCTTGTGAACTCTTTTTAACAAAGCACTTCGAGGCTCCAGCGGCTCTAAAGTGTTTGTGTTACTGCTTCTCTGGGTCTCTGGTTTTTACTTCGCATCGCCGCGAGACGCAAAGCAGAGCAGATAAAAAATTGCTGTTGTCTCATAACCTCGATAAAGGTACACCTGCCCCAAACAGACGGCTCTGCGAAGAGCCGGTTTGATGCACTTGAGCATTTTTCACAGCGGCCACTAAAAGGGCACTCTTTTTGAAGCTCTGCCCGTCCGAACGGCAGCTAAACTGCTGGCAATCTGCATTCAATCTGAATGCACAACATAATACTTCTAACAAATAAACAACGATTGCCTTGTTAAAAGTAGATCTCCAATTTATTAGCTTTTGTTATCTGTCCATCAACTAGGAATTATAAATTTCCTGAGTTTTATGCGGCACATTCAGATCTGAAAACTGTACATTTGGGAGCACTTGTAAATATTTGAATATTCTCTCAGATGCCCTTAACCAGGGGTAATGTACAAGCACTCAACTTGAATATTTCAGCAGTCGTTCCTTTGCTGGCCAGTGATGGGAGCCAGGCCTCCTTTAATTAATGGAGGAGGAAGCACAGACGACAGGATTGTCAGCAGGGGTGCAAAGGGCCGGAGGCCTCTAACATTCAGCTGTCTGATTTTATGAAGTTCTTCAAAAAGGAATTTTCCTTTGTCACCCTCAAAACCTTTACCCCTCTCAGAGGTGTGGGGTGACAGGCAAACATCACCTTCATCCAAACCTCCTCAGGGACGAGCTAACACGTTTACAGTGTCTCACATGTGCTGATATTTTGAGCACACAGGTGCTCGAAGAAACCTAGAAAATGTATTTTTATTTACACAGAGACACAAAAATGCACCTGATTATTAAACTGGACAAGATTAAATACTATTTTTTTAAACCATGGATAATTACTTCCATAATCTCTATTTTAGTGGATCACATACTACATCTAAGGCCAGAAATATCATCAGGTTTTTGGTTAATCTGGTCAAATCTGCAACTTTTATGCATGCACAAGCTTATGGTGGTGCTAGGGCAAAAGGCAGCAGATCACCAAAGTCAATGGCGTCCATCCTCGGGGAAATATAAACCTGAAAAATTCCTATCAATTCATCCTAAAGCTGTTTAAATATTTCAGAGGTGGACCAGCTGACTAGCAACTAGTGCCATCCATCAAACCAGCCGGTAGCATGGCTAGAGGTTCTCACAAATAAAACCTTCACCTGGCCACCTTCACATTTGACTCCAACATCAGTAGTCTTTAATAATCTTGCAAGCACTCCACCTTTGAGCACTCAAACTGAAAAAAAAAAAAGTTCAACATGACTCAAGAACACAGTATTACTTAAATGAAACCAACTCCGACTCAAAGTGGTTAAAAACCACACACATAACAGGATTTCCAGTTGATAATAGAAATATTTACATGGCCAAATGGGTGAGACATGTAAATCAGCAGACTCTCATGTAAATTAGCTCAAGTTACACCACATGGCTGGTACTTTCTGGTTTTTTTAAATGCCACAATTAAAAAAAATATTAAAGTAATCAACCTCATTATTCATGAAGATCAACCTCTGCATTCACGGTGAAAAGAAACGGCATGTTTAAATGACATGTTTTACTTCAGCAGTCAGCTATTTTGTTTACTACCACCCGACGAAGCTTTGAATGACAGCCTGAAGCTCCGAGCAGATTTTTAGTTATCAATCAAACCTGGGGTTCTAACAATGCCGTTTTCTCAAAGGTTGCCTCTATGATTACACAAATTAAATTCCAGCAGGAGAAAAATACATCAGTTCTGCCAGTCAAACAGCCAATCAGCAGTGCCATTCAGTCATCTGGTTAAAAGTAAGCTCATTTAAGCCAGCGAACCCTATAATGATCTCCCAATAGTGTCATCGCTCGTGCTGACATTTAAAGACAATTAAATACCTGCTTCTAAATCCGATTGAGAGCATACCTCTAACAAGGCACAACTTGTGCTATAAGCTCTGCAGTACTTCTGACTCAGGGACACTATAGGATAAAAAGTGCACACACATCACGCTACTTGGTATTTTACAAAAACCAAGACAAGTAATTTAGAATCTGATTTTCAGTATTTAACCTAATATTTAATTATGTAGCCACTTAAGATTTTTTTTTCTCTCAATATAAAGCGGAACAAAGATGATCCAAGAGAAAGAAGTATAGCGAAAAGGAGTCGCGTGTGGGAAAGATGAATGTCATCACGCAGTGTAGTTCATCATCATAGAAGCCTGTCTGAAGGTTGCGGTCCAGCAAAGTGCTACCTGCTACCACCCCCATATTCCACTGTCAAGGGCAAGTCATTTTGGAAAAACAATTGAAGAATGAGCGAGAGAAAAGAGCAGTTCCAGAGGCAAAGAAGAGCGGGTCAGCCTCCACCTACATATAGCCTCTCAGCTAAGTCGAGTGGTAACAGTCCTGAAACATATTCTATAACAAAAGCTACAGCCTTGGCAAGGAAGGAGCTCCAAGGTGGGGACAATGGAAGGTTTCAGGAAATTTATCTTGTTGCACAAGCCCTTTCATGAATACATGATGGAGCACACAAGGGAGACAAAGACCCAGTTTCACGGCGTGACAGAAGTGAATGCAGAGCACTGGAATGTCTAAAACATGGTGGCTAAATTTTAACAATCAGTAAAACAAATAAATAATACAGTAAAAATAAATTTAAAAAGTCCCAAAAAGCTATGCTCACTATGCTGTTGTAACAGTAAAACTTGACGGCATTTCCATTTGGGATTTGGTGAAGGGCACACAGGTAGTTGGTTACCTCACAGTTATCTGGATTTTATAAATGTCGAAGTCTAATTAGGGCCCATTGCATAAACAAAAAAGGCAGAATTTAAGTTAAACACAGCTTTGTCAATAGAAGGCACTGATGCCTATATAACCTTGTAATCAGCACAGTTATGGATAAAACTGTTGATAATCAAGGTCGTCCCAAAATTACGTAAAAAGTGAACATGATAATGCCAAGTATTAAGTCCTGTGGAACACCGCCTGTGAGACTGATAATGGTTGATTGCTCCATTAAGAAAACAAACCAGTTACACACATTCAAGCCAATTAACAATTAAGTCATTGAACACCGCAATGCACGCTCCCTCCAAGTTTGGATACTGCTCGGACTGCTTGTGTCGCTGTGTAGAGAGGCTCTACATGTGCTGCTTTCCATGTGGCGGAAATATTCCCACACACAGGAAGTACATTGAATGTATTTGTTAAAGAAAAAGCTATAATAAAGTTTGGAATCCAAAATGCTCCAATAGCCGTTTTTGGGGTCAACTGTGGCCAAAGTGTCAAATACCTCCTTTACCAAAAACTGCCTAAAAGGAAACTACTCCCTAAAGCACAGTACTAATACAAATGTACCCCCACAGTCAGACAGGTTAACAACAAATCTCACATCAACAATAATGCTAGTTTCATAGACTCGCACAACTTCCACCAAATACACCTCAACTAAGAGTAAATTCACTTCAATTCATTATTTATATAAAGCCAAATCACAATAACAGTCACTTTATACTGCAAGATAAAGAGCCTACAACATTACAGAGAAAACCCAACAATCAGACAACCCCCTATGAGCAAGCATTTGGCGACAGTGGGAAGGAAACACTCCCTTTAAACAGGAAGAAACCTCCAGTAGAGCAAGGCTTATGGAGGGACAGCCATCTGCCACGGCCGGTTGGGGGTGAGGGGAGAGAGGCAGGACAAAAGGCATGCTGTGGAAGAGAGGCAGAGATTAATACTGATTAAATGCAGAGTGGTGTATAAACACAGAGACGGAAAAGAGGTGAATGAAGAAGAAACACTCACTGCATCATGGGAAGCCTGCATGTAATCCAGGCCTATTGCAGTGTAACTACGGGAGGGTTCAGGGTGACCTGTTCCAGGCCTAACTATAAGCTTTATTAATAAGTAAAGTTTTAAGCCTAATCTTAAAGGCAGTGAGGGTTCCTGTGTTCCGAATCCAGACTGGGAGCTGGTTCCACACAAGAGGGACCTAAAAGCTGAAGGCTCTGCCTCCCATTCTACTTTATATACCCTAGGAACAACAAGTAGGCCAGTGGTTTGAGAGCAGAGTGCTCTATTGGGGTGATACCGTACTATGAGATCTTTAAGATAAGACAGGACCTTATTCAAGACCTTGTATGTGAGGAAAATGATTTTAAATCCAATTCTGGATTTAACAGGGAGCCAATGAATACCACAAGCACCAGGCTGTTGACACCATAGGAACTACAACAATTACTGTCATGATGCATGCTCAATAATCCAAGTAAGGAAGTCCCAGAAAGTTGATCTGTTCATCAAGACGCAGCGTTTCTCCCAGCAAAAAAAAAAAGCTACATCCAGATGAACATAATCCACTTTCTGGTACAACAATTATTCCACTCAGTGTCAGAATATACAATTTTTTTTGTAAATTTGTATTTTTAAATGTTAGTCTCGGCCACAATTAACATAACAGCCACTCATTTACCACCATACTGCCCAAATTCTGTCATTAAAGCAGATATGTTAAATTATTTGCATGAGTTTGGGGAACTATATCCCCTGCATCCAACCACTGTGTCATGACATGACAGATGGGCCAGTCTTTGCCAACCATACTGCACAAACATGGGCAGGAAAGAGTGGAAACTGAAACAGACACAGCTGAATGAAAAGGCAAATATTAAAGTCTTGTCAAAGCAGACGTTTGCCTACCTTATTTCACAGCTCTAATTCTGGCTATAGCACCTGCACTGCACACTCACGTGAGATCAATGATGCAGAAAACCTCTTTGTCACTTAAGTCTGGGGAGCTTCTGCTTCAAAACGTGAATATGAGAGCACCACGCAAATGCAGTTCTTATTATTATTATTATTATATCTGCGAGACATAAAAATTAAGAATTTATCTTTTAAAATAACTGGAAGCTAACCACATAAAATCACCACATAAGATTTAAAAATTAGTGAGGAAACACGCTTTACAAACTGGTGACCTGAAGACACCATATTTAAATCTCTGGGAACAGAGCTGGAGGATACCTTAATGGATATTTAGAGAGGAAAATAACACCTTTTACTGCACTCAGAGAAAGAAAATTACACACTCTGCACAGCACAAGCACTCGACAACTGAAAACACCCACATATTCTTCCCAGAAATCAGCAAAGTCATGATAAGAATGCAGCACTTGCATAGGGCTTGGTAGGATAACAGTAGGGTGTCCAGACTCCAAGAACGCAATCTGAGCCAGGGATTGTTGGACTCATCCAAGGTGGGGATGGGTGTGTTCTGAACTCTCTGTTCTCTGTCCAGATGTTTCTTGTTGGCTGGCTAACTGAGGGGAATTGGGGGGGGGATTACACAACTCTCTCTCTCTCTCTCTCACTCAACTCTCTAAGCCACCAAGTACTTATGCTAAGCAGGAAGTGGGAAGTGGTGCATGTCCTCAGAAAAGGCAAGGCAAGGCAAAAAAAAAATGGATAAACAGATAAAGAAAGATAAATCAACCATGTTACTGCCAATAGCATTTCACAGCCATGCACACTTTTATTTGACTGAGATTTTTTTTTCCAGCAATTTGGGTATCATTCTCTGCACCTAGCAAAGGAAACTCAGTTTTTTCTACACTTTCAGACAATTACACTGAGGTTTTTGAATATTTTATCCTTTTTGTTAATGCAATTCAACAAGGCTGCAAACTACAGCCTAGAACATGAATACACTGAACATACAGGGGCATTACCCTTTCTATTGTGAATTATTAAAGCATGATGAGTCTATCGGCAGCGTTCGGCAGAAACACAGAGGCCCACACACTCTATCTAACAATGCAATCAATTGGAGAGAATTTTCCAAACAAACATTGGGAATTAGGTTTTGCTTTAGGAATTAGAAGAAAGACATTGCTAAGATCCTATTTTGGTAGAGGTTTAGAGGACCAGTTTGACAACTAAGGGTCCGCAACAACATCTGTAAATTGTGTTTGTTGCCACTGTCTTGCGTAGCTAAGGCAACTCTTTGTCTGCTAATGCGGGGTAAGTTGGCCAGATGAGCGGTGGACGTCAGTGTGAGGGATATGCTCAATTTCACAAGAGAAAGCCACAAAAGGATCCTCTAAATCTGATTCTCTCTAACGCCACCTTATGCGTTTTTTTTTGTTTTTTTTTGTCTCCATTTTTCCCAGGAGCTTCCGCCATTAATTCTAAATTGTTTAGCCTTCCATCTTCACACGCTGCTGCTTTCATTATGCTAACAGCAAACCGGTGGCAGCCCTAATGTTTTCCTTCACCTCTTTAGATGAGATTGAGAACGCTCACCTGCCTTTCTGCCAACTGGCACTTATGAGAAATTGTTTTTTTAGAAACGTCATCAATCAAGGGAGGACAGGATGACATGTTGGTGCTGCAGAAAACCAGAGATATAGTCGATTTTTGTCTGAAAGACGGAAGGAGAACTACTCTTTTTGCTCACCAGCTAAATCACGTGTCTAAACTGGCAAGAGTGGTGATAAATGCAAAAAGAAGTGCGGCTTTCAGAACGCAAAAAGACATTAAATGAAAAGGCTACGAAACATTAGCGCATCATCTCAGACAACGACCAAATGTAACTAAAGCACAGCTCCAGTTTTATTTTGCAGACGTTTGCAAATGCAAATGCACGACAAATGTCACTGACACAAAATACACAATCTGTGTGTATAAAAAATTAATTAATTAATTTAAAAAAAACAGTGTGTGACTGGGGACTAAATATAAACGCAACTACTGACAAACAGCTCTGAGGAATTTGTGTCAATGTTGCAACACCCTCCAGTCCAGCTGCATTGCGTCTCCTTTGGGCTGTTTTTTTTGTCCCCCCCCCCAAAGCCTTTCTCACATCTTTCCTGCATTTCCTAAAACATTCTAAATTCAGTAACATAACTTCCAAAGCAGATTAAAAACTATGGCTCAGCTTTCCCTGGCCTTTGTTAAACGTGACAATTACAACTTCATTGGTATGCAAGGTAGCAGCTTAGTTCTGATACATTAATGTGAGAGAAAAAAAAATAAGAGTGAAGAATTTCAAGGTCTCTGTAAGGCTGGTCTGAAATGTCAAGAATACAAATGAATGTCTGTTAGAGACAGACGTGGTTTTGTTTTCTCCGTTCCATCGACCAGTGGTTAAAGAGACCGGCCTTCCTCTGCACAACCTGTTTTAGTCCCTTCTGACAAGACCCTGCTCTGCCTGTCCTTGAGCATAACACTGCAGGCATTCTCTTGCTGCATGATATTATTAGATTTGTCTCTTTAAGCTTGTAATCACCTTTCTGACTAATTTCATATGTGGGAAACTGGACTAAATCCAATAACAAAATTTAATCCGCAGGCCCGAGCTCATAGAGTGCAGTTCATTTGCGATGCCTTCATTAGAGCTAAACAGACCAGTTGATTAGCAGGACAAAAAAAGCAAATACTGAATATCACGGTCGTTCCTTATTTTAATCATTAAAAAAAAAAAAATGCAAATACATGGTGGGTCCAGCTCCACAAATACTCCACTATCAGGTAAAGAAGGGAGGGAGGGCAGTTTCATAATTAGCTGATCATGCTCATAAATACTAATGCTAAACTCGTACATAAGAGACAAAGCACTTACTTAAAAAAAATATAAATCAATCCACTGATCAGTCATGCACAGCCCTAACAGATATACTGTACATTCACTTGATACTGACAGATAAAAATAAAATGGGATGTTTGAAAGACTATAACTGGAAAGTTTAAATTACAAGGCACGAAGCTGTGTGCAAGGAAAGGATCGCTTCCACCCTCTAAAGCCCACAACACACTGTTCCACTTTGTTTGCATGATTAACAAGAGACTCAGCCGTGGAGAAGATCAATAAGTTTTATGGGACTGAGGCTAACATTGTAACCCTACCTTTCTGCCCTTCCTGTTCCAGAGCTAATTATGTGATATGATCAATACACATCACTAATGGGATATTGGCGCTTCTTGTGGCAATTTCTGTGGCAAAGGGCTAAAAAAAATAAAAATAAAAAAATCCATAGCCAGTGCAACATTTAAACACCTCTCCTCCGTTTAGCTGCCACCTGATGACGGTGTGGGGTTGTAATGAGGTGTGTGTGTGCAAACCGAGAAGTGGAAAGCAGTGCATGTCCTCAGAAAAAAGGACCAAAAGAAGCGAGTCTACCATCACAATAACTCAAATAAAACTCCTGGCAACAGGACAGTAGGTCAGTATGTAGCAGGTTTAGTCTCATTAAAGACACTGGTTGACAATACAAAAGAGATGTTTATGCTTTATATTTGTTATATATTATGATATATATAATGAGAGATGTAAAACATCATATATTGTGTTTTTACCCCCATTATTTTCCATATGGTAAGACAGATGCCAGCAGATTAACAACTAAAGAGTCGATTTTTAAAAAAAATATATTTATTTTTTTTGAAAGATCTTAAGTGTCCGGGTTTGATAAGAAGAACTGCAGGGGAGAAATTCAGAAATTCAGCCATCTGGCTCGCCACTACAGAGGCAGAACTGTGGCCTCCTCTTTTTCATTTCTCTGTGGATGGAGCGATGGCGCCCAGCAGAGCATGGCTGGCTCCGAAAAGATTCAGGCGCCATTCCACTGCATGCCCGTGTTAATCACCCCCAACAACCACTATGCAGATGGAGCCTCTTTGGAAATCAGACGGTGACCATAAGGCTGCATGATCTCTTTGTCCATCTCTAGTGGAATGGCAAAACTGGCACTGTGTTGTCTGGGAGGATCTGGCTCCTCAAAGTGAAATGTGTCCCCAGACATTAGCTAGGTGAGATAATTAGAGAGGATGCCAAGAGAATAATTCTCATCACCATAGGATGTATTTGCAGATGGAAGGACTTGGGGGTCATTTTACTCTGTGTTAGAAAAATGCACTCAACTCTTGAGACTGAAATGCTCTTGACACGAATTGCTGTAATCTGCCTCTACATGACATCACTTGAATTCTCCCACTCAGTCTGAAAGATTAGGTCAACTCGGAGTTCCCCACATAAACAGTGCACTCACATTTCAGACTGAAAGCATTCCCTAAGGAATCCAGAAGAAAGACGAAAGAGCCACATCATTGTTCCACAGGCTTTAGGTGGAGCAGAGTTTTTAACTCCACATGATAAAAAAGCATAGCTCTGATATCCAGTATACTGGCTGACTCATGTTCAAGCAACTACACGATACCAAATGAAAGAGGTGAAGCACAGTCATGCAGTGTTGTGCTCTGGAAGTTTATTAATTGGCAATTGCTGATTTACTCCGGTTCTGTAGAATGATAGTCCTTTATAGCCCTGTGCTGAGGCATATTAAACAACATCGAGATGCTAATATAGAATTGAAATAAAAATCCTCCCATTTCCCATCTACCCACAACACTTCATTTTCCTGTTTCCTGAGATTAACACATAGTCACATCCCTACAACACAGCTACTCTGGTGATTTTAAGACTCTGAAATCAAATACGCAACCCTGATGTTTCTGCAACAGCCTTTCCACTTGCATTGTCTCACACACATGGCCCGCATTCAAAAAAGCCGAGTGCTCACAGTTTGCATTTGGATGCAGACCATCTGGGCCTTTACAGTTCGGGGGAAGGGGTGATGCTGTGCACCAGCAAAGGACTAAAACTGAACTCTGCAGAACAAAAATCTCAATTTAAATTATAAACTATAATTACATAGCGTTTGCTGACTCGTGCTTCGAATTCCCCCTTCCGTAAAGTGCCTCCTTATCGTGGTGGGGTGGTTTGAGTGTTCTGGCGACCCCAGGAGCTATGCCGTGGAGGACAACTTGCCCCTGGTAGGTTCTCTCTAGGCACACTGGTTCTGGCTGAGCGGCCAGATGTAGAGAGATTCAGAAAACCCCTGTGATGACCAAAAGACCAAGTGAACAGTGTATCCTGCCCAGGACAGGGTTTCAGTGGTCCTCCCCTGAAGCCAGTCCTGGGGTCTGCCCTCCTGTGTGCCCACCACCCTCCTGGTGCCTTGTCGACTCTGGAACCAGTTTCCTGGAGTTGCCCCACGTAAAAGGTTTCAGGCAGGGGTATCAGCCTGCCAGAGTGCTGCCTGAAGTGGAGGAGTATCTTGGGGTCTTGTTCATGAGCGAGAGGAGAGTGGAGCACAAGAGCGACAAATGGATTTGTGCAGCGTCCGCAGGAATATTTCTAATAGTAAATATTCTATTTGTTTATGATTACTCACAACTTAACTGTAGATTTAAAAATTTTAATGTCAGCTTATTCTATAAAGGGACGTTTAAGTGTTTGTATTGTGCTATAATTGGCTTCATTACCGCATTTTGTTGTAGCTGTGATTTCAGTTAAACGCAGTACTTGCAGACGTGCCAAGCAGGCACCGCGTGTAGAACGTCAGACATAAAGGAGCTTGTTAAAATTCCAAATTCACTTCCTGTTTCTTTATCTAACTGCATAAGCAGCAGGCCCACACACTTACAATGGTATCCACGTGACCATTCATTTGCACCTAATGAATATTGACCTCAACTACTATGGGATTTATTCTGCTGCTGAATTATACAAGGACTTAACTGTTTTCCCATTTATGGCTCTCCTATGCTGCTATGCATTATTCCTCTCTCAACACTGCAAGGTGTATGCTTTCACTGCCTCATATTAATTTATTTATGAGGGCCTATGGCATACTGTGAGACGTTATCATACTAACGACTATGGAGAAAAACTGACACCTTACGTGTTGCTGCGCTTGGACACAAGAGCCTTCTTTTTGTAAAGATTTTTCTCATTTGCATTGCCATTCTTTTAACTTTTGGCTAAGTTTCAAAACAATAACAATAAAAAAAAAATCCATCTCAAGACAAAATTAACTGCAATATGCTAAAACAATCCTAATAATTAAAAAAAAAAAACCCTTAAGAAAATTTAAGGAAACTGGAAGAAAAAGATGAGGGGGGGTGGGGGAGTAGTGGTACTTTCAAAGTAAATTATATTCTTGTACCTCACCTGCTCCGTTCATTTGATGAGTGTCATACATTCTCTGAGTCAGCCCTCTAGGCATTCCTTTTGAGCCATTAGTAATATTCAATTGTTTTGTTTGTACAGCTGACACAAGGATTAAGTTTAAGGCAATACATCTTCTCTAGCTCAGAAGAATTTATCCTAACTTGAAAAGGAGCAGCTGGGCTGAAGCAAAACTCTAAAATGCTCTCTGCTGGTTTTTAAACGTGTTGCTTCTGTTTTCCAAGGGGATAGCAGCCTTGGAACAGCAGGTTCCGGGACATGCTCGACTATGCAAATTTCCTTTGCGCGGAATGAGGGATAATCCCTAGCACGCGCAGATGTATTGCTGTGCACCCTGCTCCATTTCTTGGGTTGAAAGAAACACTTAGAGTAATTTCAAATGTATTTTCATACTTTTAAGCGACATTCCTTTAGTTTTAATACAAGTGTTGGTAAACCACAGATGGTGCAACATGACTAAAAGAACATGGTCCTGACCACACAGGTTAAACTGCCATATATACGGTACCACATACTTTGCACTTGCAAAATATAATAAAAATAAAAGGTCTGATAACCGATTCCATTCTGAATCTGATTTCAGGTTGGTAAAATGCCCACATTTGTTAAGCTCCTCACACAAGGAATCCCTTATCAAATCTTTCATTCACATTATCTCTCTGACACGACAGGCACTGGCAAGGGGGGGGTGACTTGCAGGCATTGTTTTGCACAAGCACAGACAGCTGGCTTAAGTGTTTTGACATTAATGACATATTTGTGGGAGCGATATTTTTGATAACTTCAGAAGGATGACTGCTCAGCCAGCGATGCTATTCTGTGACCCGTAGGTAATCTGTTCACATAATTAAAAAGAAGAGCGACTGTAATTGCTGACTGCCTATTATCAAACCTGATATCTATAAATCAGACTGCACTGAATGCCTTTAATACGCAATAGTTGCTGTAGGTTTGGCACTGGTCCAGATCTGTTCATGAGTCACTGTGAAAGGCACTTTGGTTGCCAGTGACGGGTTGAGACAAAGCCATTTCTATTTATAGGTCAGTCCAGCAAATGTCAATGCTCAAGCCACGCAAATATTAAAACTTTGAGCTTGTTTTTTTTTTGTGACCTTTGGAGCAGGTTCACCTCACATAAAGGTTAGAATGCACTGGCCTAGACCCATTCTCTCCTTGTCAATCCTATTAGTTTCCAGCCCCACCGTCTCAGCTGTTCAACCCAAGACGTTCCCCTAATGACTCCCATTAGCAGTATTACCTGCATCCGGCGAGCGCTGGGGGGGGTCACGGGATCAACAGTAGACCTAACACTGAGATTAAATTACTCCTAAGGGAGAAAGGGGTAGGTGGGTACAGTGGCTACTACCCCACCACCACCACCCCCACCCCACCCACTCCTGCCATAAACAGAGATTTCAGAATAGAGAGTGCACTGACATTTAACATGCTGTTTGGTTCATACACTCCCACTGATCTAATTTCTAATTGCACAGATCTAAGACAGGGCAATCAGTGTTATAAGTCTGACCTACAGTGAACAATAAGTGCACACTGTGATCACATGACCAATGAAGACAAGATGGAGCAAGATCTGATTAGGGATTTCAATGCAGCTGTCCACGTTTTGCAATCTCATTGAAAAGGAGCACAAAAAAATAGATATATGAAAGATAACACTTTAGTATTGTATGTATGTAACACAACTGAAGAATATATATTTCAGATAACATTAAATCATTTGCAAGGCAATGTGAGATTGCACCAAAATAACGACACCCGTACTCTGATCAACTGCAGCCTCTTTTATGGTCTTTTACCACTTTTCCTGCCTCATTAAAGTCTACCAGACTATGTCACATGTGTAAATCTAACCACTCAGAAAAGGCTCTTACAAATACACATCAGCAACAAACTTCACCTTACATATTCTGGGTCTCATTACAGATAGATCTGTGTGAACTTTGCCTGTGCTCTCCCAGTTTTTGCCTATTTTGGCCGGGAAAACTAAGAAAATAGATCCTTAATCTAAAGAGCGTCACTTCCTGGTTTAAAAAACAAACAAACAAACAAATTTTCCAAAGAGCTCATGTAGACCAAATAGGACCTACAAGGTGAATGGATATGATTTACATATGTCAAGTGATGAGAAAAACAATTTCAGATAAATGTCAGCTCTGCTTTGTGTCCACTGGTAGGCTAATAACATGTTTTCCACACCAGGTGTTACTGCTGTGGAAGCCATTTCTATTCCTAGCAGCCAAAAAATAAATGAAAAATAAATAAATTTTCATTTGTTTTGTTGTGTATCTTCCCTGCCAACATGGTGATACTTTCTTGGTGTCTTTTGAAAAACAGCCAACATTTCAACAGGTTTGAGAACTACCAACTATTGCCTTCTCCCTCCTATTGCCACAAATGTTAATGGTTTCAACTTTGGGACCAGCAGTTTTTGTTTTGTTTTTTAAGAAAATAGTATGAGTTTTAGAAGCTGCTAAAGTAGCAAATGACACATAACACCAATGTCACGGTAATCTACGTTTGCAGGAATAGCAGAATTTCAGGAAAGAAAAAGGAAACCAATTTAAATGAGATCCGGTTGCTTTCCATCAGCAGCCAATATTTCTGGTGGGAGCCGAACAAGGGGAGAACCTCAATTACTGTGAGTGGAAGCAGCAGGCTCTGTGTGGGATCCGGAGCCCCGTGGAGTACTGAGAAACTTGAGGGGGAGCTCTGCAGTATCAGCCAATACTGATTGAGTCTCAACACAGGTACTGTAACATACTAACAAACAAAACAAGCAAGTGCACACACACAGAGACAAAAGCACAGTAACACACACACACACATATACATATATATCTCCACCTGAGTCATCCCACAGGCATTCACAAGTAACAAAAAAATAACAGCAAAACAGAATAAGAAGTAAAAAAAAAAAAAAAAAAAAAGACTGCAGAACAGGCTTCAGAGAGCATAGCTTAGTTTCTCCTTTCAGACACAGCCTGAGGCGCTGGATTCTGAATAAGTACACTTTGAGCTCTGAAGCGTCTGCAAACACCAGTGCTCATTAACCACCCATTTACAACCTTGAGGTAAAGACAAACAAATGCTGAAAAATACAATTAGGAACTGTATTTCATATAAATGAAGGTCAGTTTCACAGCTTCTTTGCAAGAGCTACTGCACCTCCTCTCCTGTCCACAATGTGGGGGCGGGGGAGGGGTTCGGGGGGGGGGGTGCAATGTTAACTCTCCCTTAGCTCACGCTCTCTTTTGGCAAGCCTGCAAATGTGATGACAGAAATGTTAATGAGGTCAGCGGCGACTTTTAGCTTCCTGGTTTGTAGTCCAAGTAGCATCAACCAATCCAATTTCAGCAGGCTCAAAGGCTCTGGGTCAAGAGCAAGAGGGCAGCATCTGACGTCTGGTGTGCAATGCTGTGCAAAAGTCTTGAACCAACCCCTAATTTTTCACGTTTTTGTTCCAAGTGGTCTTGAGCAATAATTCTCCAGGCTTTCTGAAGGTCTTTGAAAGTTTTAATTTGGACATTGTTTGCTCTTTCACTCATTTACAGTCCAGTCCTTGTACCTGACCATTTTCAGAGGAATGTTTCTTTGTTTGCTAAGCCACTTAACACTGACCTATGACTCACTCAAGCCTAAAAAAGGAACCTAATCACTGTCTCTACACATAACAAAGAACTTATCTCTAGGCACAGAATTTGCTCCCATATCCTTAGTTGAATTTAAGAAAAAATGCCAGAGGTAACGCAGTTTAGTCCTCCACTCCACTGAGCAAACTGAACAAGTGGAGGATAAAAGAAGAAGTGGCAGGCCTATCTGAAAGTCATATCCAGCAAAAGGCTTGACACAGGATCTGAGAGCTGCATCTGGACCTTCAGTTGACCCATCTACTGTTCACCAAAGCTTCATCAGATATGGTCACAATGGAAGGGTGGCTGTCAAGAAGCCATTCTTAAAGAAGGGAAGTAGGGAGAAAAGACTGAGGCATGCCAAACTACACAAGAATTTCACTGAAAGTCAGTGGCAACAGGTCTCTGTTTTTGCCTTATGTACGTATAGAAACGTTCCGTGTTTTTACTAGCAAAATACACAAGAAATGAGGGGTGGCTCAAGGCTTTTGCACAGTACCGCACAAGTGTGTCAAATGAAACACACACTCGGGAAACTTCAAAATATTCATCCTCAAACCATTAAAGCATCAGGTCCTAATAGACACAGCAGAAAAACACACCAGCTGGAAGTCCAACTGCAGATTCATTAACTGTTAACGTGCCATGTTTTAACAAATCATTATGACTATTGCGTTTCTACCACAACTTGAGCTCTGAAAGCACTAAGAACACAAACTGGAATCAATGCCAGACTTGAAAGCATTATTGTGACTAGTCCCTGTTAACAGCAGAAGTAGTGGGTGACTAGAAAAAGGAGAAAACACATACTTTGTGTCCTAATCTTCTTCTATCGCCACAAGCCACCATTACGATGCAGGTCTGCTCTACACCTGCTTGCTTGGATTGTGGATATTATAACTACATGTTAAAAACTAGGTATACTTCAGAGCCGCAACTCAATTTTAGAACCAAGTTTATCCACTGAACACCAGAAATTTTGTCCTGAGCAAACAATGTAATTGCTCTGCTTCATCTCCTCTTCATTCGGTCACGCCACTGACTGTGTGTTCTTGGTTTTAAAGCAAATGAGCTTTGACCTTTTCCTCATCATAAATCACATACTACTGTTCTGCTGCCAGGATTTTGTTTAACCCAATTTGTCACTGAGGACACCCCTTCCACCCTCACTGCAGATTCGCTCAGTGGTACTGGGAGCACGGGATTAGTGGGCGGATCAAAGCATGCCATCCAAGCCTTGCTCTCGCTCTCGCCCTTGTAATCATTGAACTCATTCTGGAGGTGATAAGTTGAGGCCTCCGTTGGTTACTAGGCAAGGAGAGAGGGATGGAGAGTAATGCCACTAACAATTACTTTCACTGATTAATATGTCCTTTCTTCTATTAAGTGATTAGTGCCAGAAATGGAAGAAAACAGCTTAAAATGTCAAGCACAAGGCAAAGAGTCTTGCATGACATTCTTGTTTTGTTCAACAAAGTAGCACAATGGTCACATTTGAAAAGCTGGAAAAGGATGAAAATTGGCATTTTAAAAAAAATAAAAAAAATTCTCAATTAATCAAGGGAAAGAAACTAATGCTTACTAGAGCACAGGCACCCAACACAGACAGAGCAAAAAAAAAAAAAAAGAAAAAAGAAAGCAGACAGACAGACAGTAGACCCACACTCACATTCACACATTATTATGACAGAAAGAGGTCACAGAAGGTGTGCCAAGTGTATCCGACAAATTTGCTGTCAGTGAGCAATCACTTCCTTATCACAGCTATTAAAGCCTGCAGGTATGACAATAAGAATAAGTGAAATCTATCACCGTGCCACCACCAAGACTTGTTCGCCAGGCTGCAGCGGAGGCTATGTGGTCTCTCAGTGCAGACATCAGGGTGAATAAAAGTCAATAGCCATGTTTGCCACAGAGCGCTTCTGCTGCACCGCTGTGGTCGTGTAAACTTCCTGTGGCACCCGACACTTCCTCTTATTGGCTTTGGAAGCATGAATGAGCTGAAGTGCAGAGGGAGCTTCACGGGAGCAGGAAGCGTGTGATAGCTACAGTTCAAACCTCTAATCTCATTGGGTTTTGTTTGAGTTTAATTATATACACACTCTTCAAATCTCGTACAGTTTGTCGTTTCCCTTCAATTTGAGACAGGTAACATTTAAAAGCAAAGAGTTCAGCTTCCCTTTTAAACATCTACAACCAGATGAATGGTGCATACTAAATTATGAACGCTAGGAGAGCACCACCCTAACCTTCCATATCTTTTACTTTATTTAGAGTCCTCTACTTTCTCTTCCTTAAGAAGCTTATTATCTTTGCTCACTTCCATAACAGACTTACACCGTCTACATAACACCCAATTAGCACCCTTGAAGGTGAATGTGAAGATGCTTTGGCTGTCAATTGTGCGATAATTTCATTGTCAATTTCCCAATGGATGGGAGACAAAAGAAATATTCTGATCTGTGTCGACAAATAAATGAAATAAATTCACATTTAGTGAAGTGCTGCTGGAGCCAACAGCTCAACATCAACCCTGAGGCCTATACCACCACACTGGGTGCAGATGTGACGCTTTCAGAATAAGGTGTTGGTGGGCATAATTGCATTGTCTACCCCACCTGTGAAAAATGAAAGGAAGCTTACGTGTTTTAACACACACAGGCGCCCACAGCATGTGTTTAACTGCTGTATTATCACAGATATACTGATAGAATTTTTTTTTTTTTTTTACTGTGCCAAGGAATGGGCTTGTTGTGACAGGAAGGTTTTTGGTTAAACTCTCTGGATCAGATGAGGAAATCCAGGAAGACAGATGTGGCACAAAATAAATAAAACCTTTCTAAACAATCAAGGCAGATCATGGGACATCTCAATGGGCAGTGGCTGCCCTGGGAATCCTAGGGTGTGGATGTGTAGCAGCGCAGTGCACATAAAAGTTTGCCCGGGGGGGGGGGGCGTGTAAATCAAAGCCATCGTTTGGTGGTTTGAAATGTACGCGGAGGCCGACTCACCTGTGACATCTGGGGTCTGAAATTGATCTCCTTGAGGTCCACTGATCCAGGGGGAGAGGTTGTGCAACATCTGGCACAACAGTACCCCATCTCGCAGGGCCTGTGCCAAGTCGAAGACGGCCGACGAGGGCCACACAACCCGGTGGTTCGGGGGCAGGACCTTGCAGTCTATCAACCACCGTCCGCATTGTCTCCACTCCTCCATATCTGCTCCGAACACTCTCCTCGCAAAATAACCTAGTTCTCGAACTGGCTCAGTGCGAGCGTTGTTTCACGGCGCACAGGCAGGCACTACGGTTGATTTCCCACCGGCTCTGGGTATCTTAATCATTCACTATATCAGCTCGCAAATAAGGCAATTTCACAACTTTCTATTATTCGCAGTAGGTCAGCGCACTATATCCCCACGTCCAGGCGCATGTCAGCTCCCCTGTCTCCGCAACATGAAGGTTGGGGAAACGACTAAAATAACAACAGGGATCCACTTCGGCACACAGCGACGATGTAAGCGGAAAACAGAGACGTGCTACGTGAATTTTCTTCTCTTCATTCTTAAAAAGTTTCTTTCTCTCCACATCCAATCCAAAGGGCGTGAAAGGTTTCCAACACAGACTGACGAACCAGCTGGATGGAGCGGTTTGTCATGTACCGACTTCACTAGTGTTTCACATTTCAGTGAACCAAATACGACGGGCTGCTGTGCAATGTGGGAATAGCGGCATTTCAAGTCTCCGTAGACGAATAAAAGCACAGAGTCACCAACCTCATTTGCATCTAGCGTTTCCTCATTTCTCTAAGCCTCAAAAACAAGGACTTCCACTCAATCCCAAAAGCGAAAGATAAAGAAGCGGGGATAACAGCCCAGGCTCTCTACAACGCTTGGTTCAGTCTCCTTTCACAACAGTCTAAACGTCGTTCTCCAGCAGCGGAAACATGTCCAGTCCGGGGGAAAAAAAAAAGGGGGAAATCTGTGTTTACATGTAACCCGCAAATGCAACTTCGCTTCGCGCTTTTACGCACGCCCAAAAACAGCGTTACCAGCGTGTCCAGCTTGGCTTTTCTCTGATTTTTGCCTCCCTTCCGCTCACGTCCTTGCTCTCACGTCTCCCTCTCCGTGTTTCTCTCTCGGACAAGAGATGTTTAGAGATCCCAACTCCCGATCCGAGCTGCTCAGACATGAAGGAAGTCCGGCTTCCAGGCTCGGTATTGACCCCGGAATCTGAACTTGGCCGTAACTGCTGATTAAGTCACACAAAGTGAAAACGCGGTTTGTTTGCTTAAGCAGCTCCACACTCAAAGGAATTTGAGTTTAGGGAGTCATTTTTTTTATTTTTTTTTAACTGAGTGTTTGGATGCGCCCTCTGATGGGTGAAGCGCACACTGCACGAATCACTGACATAAAGGGGTTAAAAAAAAATCTCGGAGACATGTTTTCTTATGTTTGCTGTGCCATCTCCATGCAGATGCCTCCCTGTGATTCTGAATTCTCTTGGACCTCTTACTCCAGTTCAGGGATTTCAGCTGGCACGAAATGGCATCTCTTTACAGTTTACAGCTGGCAGTTGTACTTTAAAGAGGCCCACGGCAAAAATAACAGGGTGGGAGAAAGTCCGGAGGTTTGGCATCCTTAATTTCTGATCACTGTTTTTTTTTTAATTTCTGATCCCTCACAAAAGTAGGCATGAAAAGCAACTTGACTAAACTAGTATTAAAATCACTAAGTCAATTCTAATCCAAATGCAGCAGCTTTATTGTGGACATTAATCCTCTATGACAGTAAATACAGTTAGTACACACACAGAGGCGGGCTCTTTCCAGAATCTTAGAACAAAACCTGTCAGCCTCTTCATGTATCTCAAAAGATTTGTAAATATTTCTGCAATTAAAACTGTTACAGTTGCAGTAAAAGCAACATGAAAATAATCGATGAGTAAAGTTAATATTCATCCATCCATCCATCTTCTTCTGCTTCTCTGGGTCCCAGTCATGGGAGCAGGAGTCTAAGCAAAGAACCCCAGACCACCCTCTCTCTGACCACTTTCCCCAGGTCATCTGGTGGACGGTGGTCCAGGCATCTCAGTAGGATTGTCAGAGGCAATTTGCCCCTGGTAGGGTCTTCTAAGACAAATTGGTCCTGGGTGAGGGGCCAGACTCAGAGTGATGCAGACAACCCCTAAGAGGAGAAGAAAACCAAGAGACATGGCTACCCTGCCTGGCACAGAATTACAGGCTAAATAAAAGTTAAAACACATACACAGAAGCAGGTTTGCTCATGTAATCCGATGCAGGCAGCATTGGAAAAACAGCTTATTCATTTCATTTAGGCTACTCAAGTAAACGTATCAATTAAACATTAAAAATTTACTCTATCATATAATACTACAAAAAAAAATATGTACATGAGGCACAAAAGGAGCTTAGTTCCTGTGACTCTTATTATAAATTACATTATTAGCATGTGAATGCTGATGCATGAGCAAAAGCAGTCCCGGTGTAGGCTGTTGCTGTTGCTGTTGTGGTGGAGCCATTTTTATACACCGGTCAGTGGTTTTCAGACTTTTCCCAGCGATTCCCCGCTTTACGAGCCAAAAGACGTTAATGCCCTTGTATCTTTGATTAATAATTACATACACAAGTCGATTTTTAGTGAAATTAAGATGAATACAAAAGCAAACTCTTTTGAAGCCTATACCTCCACATCTAAACATTAACTGAGGGTGGTTAGACTCCAAGAGGATATAATATGTAAACTTTTGGTGAGGAAGTTTGTTGCAGATTCTTCTGAGATTATGTTTTACCACATACCTTGATTTGGGAAGTAATAACTAACTAAATGGTAAATGGACTGCATTTTAGCTCATGCTCGTTTGCTGGCTTACTGTCAGTATCGGCTCGAGGCGAGAACCACACGATACTTTACTACACCGATGATATTATGATACAGTATTTCTGTGGTACTTGATACATTGCAAGGCAGAAACTCACAGAGTCTGCGTAACCGAAGAAGAAAACATACTCCTAAATAAGCAAGAGGCTGTAATTATCTCTAATTTACTGCACAGGAGTGTTAGTGTGTGTGTGTGTGTTGATGTTATTCTTCAGGTTAAATAACGTGTCAGTTTAGTTAATTTGACTCAATTATGTTATGAGGTTATGAAGTAGCGACTCTGGTAAGTAACTGTCAGGAGAAACCATTAAGAACGTCTGTGTGTCTTAATGAAAGCGATGATTTTTGGTGCCAGTGTATCAATAATCAAAAGAAGAATGGACACAATAGTTGACAGTTTTTCTTTCTTTTTTTTTTTTTTAATCCCATTAACCACAGTCTACAGTCATCCTCAAACAGCAATACAGCAGATTTTTTTAAAGGGCAACTTATGACTCCACATAACAAAAACAGCTGATTAGTCACAGTTAATTTGCAATCAATGGTATTCTTTTATAAAAACCTGCACACAAACCACATTTACCATGGGTGCAAATGCTCTAGGCTGAAAAATGCAGTTGGCTTGTCATAACGTGTTCGGTAATGACTTACCTGTTGTTTTTGGGAATGCAATAAAGTGTGTTTCAAGCAGAGCTCACAGTGCTTGAAAATGACCAATTTCGCAACACTGTATTTAAAATCCAGCACAGGTGAAAAGGATAACATCAAATCTGGGTGCTTTAGTTTCAGGAGCAGACTTTTTTGAGACTCCATAAAGCGAGGTGACTTACTAAATGTTCCTGTGCTTTGAAACTCATAATCAGTTGGGGCTGGGGGCAGTGTTTAGCAAGGTGTTTTGGATTTAGGCAGCACCTCGATATTTGTTTCGCTGCCAGCCGCTCTCATCAGTGCTTTTCAGACACAGGAGGCAGCTCTTCTCACCAACGGGAAACAAAGGCAGCAGTTTGTGTGCAGAGTGAAACTTTTACCTGGCAAAGAGACCGATGTTTTCCCCTCAAGAACTGGTGGAGTCAAAAGATGTCTTCACATCTTTTTTGGGCACTTACTTTTCTCATTTTCAAATGCTCCCACTCTGCCATGGTTTTTCCCCAATGCCATCTTTTGTTAATAAAATAATCACAGTTGGTCAATTAATCTCTTAATTGTCACCGACCTCAATGTGCCACCTGTTTCTTGTTAAACCCCCTTTGTCATGTCTCATTACTTTATCAGCTCAGTCATCAGTGCACCTTCCCACCTCCAGATTCCCACAGGGACATAGCACATTTAGCCAATATGAGAGCAGTAGAGCAAAACCTGATTTCCTGTGCTCCTTTTGTATTTGAACGATTTTTAAGATTACGAAACTGCTGGCCCATGCAAAGAACAAGCTGAAGCTTTAAATCTTAAATCACCCACATGGAAACAGGGGTGAGCTTACAGGTTGGTTTTTTTTTTTTTTGGTTTTTGTTTTTTTAGAAGGATTGAGAAGATCACACTAGACTTTTTTTTAAATTTTATTTTACAATGAATTCTGTGAAACGGCAATTTAAGGCTGTGGAAATGTACCATCTTTTACCAGACAGAGCAGATGCTTTTTTTTGTGTGTGTTTGTTTAACTGCTTTTGATTTCAACAGATTTTTGGAGCAGGTGGTGAATTTTCATAGCATTTTCCCACTGTATTAATCTTTATATATGGTGCCTTCAAAAGCTGACACGGACAAAATTTTTACTAACAATGAGCAGCTAAACTGAACCTTTCAAAGAAACCCACTCTTTGATGCACTTCTTGTCATCAAGCCCACTCTCACTGAAGAGTAAAGACTTTACAAGGGCTCTTCCATCCACAGCTACATTCACCTCACAGAGTGACACAGGACATCTTACTGTTCATGCAGGTATCGAACGTTCCAACTGCAGGTCCATACACTGTATATAAAAGATGGACATACCCACAGGGCCAAAACTCATTGGCTAATAAAGACCAGAGGTGGGAAAAGTAAAAACATTTGTCAGTGCTTGTGTTGAAAATAATTTGTTAAAAATTGAAAGTACTGAATCTGAAATGTACTCAAAGTATAAAAGGAAAGAAAAAAAAACTTTTTGGAGGACATTGCTACCAGCTATTTTTGTTCAGTGCTAGCTGAACCTCATTATTAATATAATAATTAAGGGTATACTAAATTCTGATGAATGGGCTCAACTTGAAAATATGTTAGTAGAACACAGACAGAGAATAACAAAGGAAATTTTAAACAAAAGCAAAGAAGAAAGCGTGGTCAGTGGGATCAGTGGGATCAAGCAGGCAGGGGAACCCTAAGTGTAGCAATGCAGTGTGG